>CABHPH010156429.1:0-29837 GCA_902168325.1 Peromyscus nudipes
TCCTTTGAAATAGAATCATTTATAACTATATAAAAAGTTACAGTAAGGCTGGGCGGTGGTGGCGCACGCCTTTAATGCCAGCACTCGGGAGGCAGAGCCAGGCGGATCTCTGTGAGTTCGAGACCAGCCTGGGCTACCAAGTGAGTTCCAGGAGAGGCGCAAAGCTACACAGAGAAACCCTGTCTCAAAAAAAAAAAAGTTACAGTGTTTTGGCATAATGTGAAATGCTATATTAAATAAAATGTGGCCTTAATTTTATGGTAGTGTGACCAGTACATGAGGAAAAGTCACACCATACCCAAACATATATTTGGTCAATGGCTGGCTTGCATATGTGTACCTCTAAAGACATTGTAACAATATAATCCACCTCTGAAAAGTGACATGAAACATGATGTCACTCATTGTCCCTTTTCCCTGAATTTCTAGAGTTTTAAAAATATTGCAGCCTCATAAGTCTGCCGATAGCACAGAGTATTTTTTTGATTTGAATAAGGCACTCAAGATAATGGGATTTTTTGAGATGAAATAAAGAAGTCATTAGCTAAAATGAAAATAACTCATTTCAAATTGATTATTCGTAATTATACCACCAGTAAAATGAGAAAGCATTTGTAACAGACTTGGTTTTAAAAAGTCTAAATATGATCAACATTTATCACCAAGGTATTTACAATTATTAAATGATAACAAGTACCTTTATTTCTATTTTGTAGGTTATTAACTCTAAAGAATTTGCATCTCTGGACAAAAGTCATGGATCATCAATACTTTCATCATTTATGACTCATTTTAGGCTTTACTGACTTCAGTATTTTCAACTGCCTTTGAATGTAAGATCAACTGTCTTATGAGTTACTTTTGTAAATCTATTTAATGTCAAAATTACCTTAAATGATCTGTAATATTAAATTTGTGTTTTAAAAATGTCTTCCTGCTTCTCAGTATAATTAAAATATTGACATATTGCATAAATAAAAAGCAGCTTGAAAAAAGGCATATTCTGAATTCTGTTTCTCATCTTTGTTTCACTGTGTATGTACACTACCAGAAGCCATGCAGTAAACAAGTACACCACCAATAAGCTCAACTTATTTTCATAATTTCAAGCTATCTTCATATGCTATAATTTTATTTTATTTTTAATCGAAAACAGAAATTTTTATACAGTGTATTGTTTATGGTTTACTATCTCCAAACTCTCCAGTTTCCCCCTTTCCCACCTATCCAGATCCACATCATCTCTCATTAGAAAACAAATAAGCAGATGCTACAATTTTAAATGATATCAATTACATAATTTTTATTGTTAATAATTTTGCGAATAAAAAAATAGAAATACCATGATCAAATTATAATCACAACATACAGATATAGGCTTTTATTTTTTACTCTTTGATTTAAAGATATTTTTGTCAAGATATGCATGTCTACTTAGTAGTCACTATACCAATCACTTCTGATTGTTTCAACCTTTCTAAGAGTAGGTGCTAAAAAGTTGTTATGTTTTATGCTCCTGGTATCATGGACTTCTGCCTCCCTGGATTCAAGTCCTAGACAGTCGACTGATCTTCACTATACTATAATTATTTTCCAACAATAGAGGTCATTATTAAGCATAGGATGAATAGATCACAAAACCGACAATACTTACTATGTATCCATTCAAAGTAAAAGTTCATGGTTAGACTATTAATGATGATACTGCCTTGATGAACTTACCTATTGATTTTACTGAGTTTCCTTTCTCATTCCTGTCAGTATTGATTATTTGCAAGTCTACTTTTCTGGTTTAACAATCACTTTCTGATTGGGTTTACGTCTCATTCCATGAGATAAAATCCATCACCATACCATTTTCGAGGCAAGAACCTAAGGCTAGACAGTTAAAAGAACGTAGAAAGAACCTGCTACGATTGTTTACCTAAAGGCTTATAATATTAAACATGTTTCTAATAACTTCCATTAAATCTGTAGAATAAGGTATCCTACAACCTTCATCAGAGAAGTTTCTATTTGCAGTATAGTGATCAACATAGAGAACAACAACTTGCCAAGATGGGAAGATTAAGCGACTGTAGAATGCTGATCCCTAAAAGAAAGATATACAACTCTCTTTCCTCCCACGGCTCAGGGATCATTGTGGAAGACAGGGGGGCAGAAAAGTATAAAAACCAGAGGCAATGAATCACTAGAGTGGAAAGCATCTTCCAGACAGAGCAGGGTAACTACACATATGTTTTAAGAGTAACAGTATTCAAAGACCTATACAAACTCAAGCCAGGCCACATCCTAGAATGGAGAGGGCATTGAGCAAGAAGTTCCACCATGAAAGGCAGAGCTATTGGTAAATTCTAGATGATATGACAGGAAGTGTCAGTATTTTCTAAGAATGTATCCCCCTGATATTGACCTCTACACTCCAGTGGAAGACACACTTGCAGGAGTATTCGGGGAACACAAATTGACCATGGTGGGGAAAATTACAAAATGTTGGATGGGTAGGGAAAGGGGAGTGAGTGTTTCTAAGAAGGGGATGTAGAGGGGGGATGTGTACAATCTAAACTCGTTGTTCGAAATTCTCAAAGAAATAGTGAAAATATCTTTTAAAAATGATAAATAAAAATTGTTGTCTGCATGCATATAGTGTGTCTGTGTTTTCAAAGAGTTTTCAGTTCCCAACTTCAACCTTCTATTAATCCTTTCACATTAGAATTTTCTTAAACTTCACTCCTCCTGAGAGAGGAATTGTTACTTCTTAAGGTATTTGATCAACATTAGTTTGCTTCTATTTCATCAAATGTTTTAACTTATAGAAGAATTCTAGGTTTACATTTATTACCATAAATAAATATGTCTCTTTTAACTTAAAAAGTCTACAGTAACATGGCAGATTGGAAATAACCTCTGTGTTATCTGGTGAAAAGGAGGCAGAATTAAACAGTGCAGACTTCAGGTGCATAAATAAACAGCTATAAAAGAACACAAATAATGACAAATTGCATATGAATGTCAGCAAAATCAGACAACACAAAGAGGAAGAAAAGAAATAACCCAAGGTTGCCTAACAGAGAATAAAAGAAAATAAGTAGACTCAATTAAGCAAAGAGTTGGCTCTTGAAAAGATAAATAAGAAAGGAGCAATATATAATAAAACTAACCAAAAGAGAAAAGGTAATCACAGAAAACACATGGTCATCTGAACAAATGAAAAAAAAATATATCCTCAGTCAAAGTTCAACTTCCCTTCAGGATACAAATCCTGGGAAGAACACATCTAAGTATCCTAAGTGTTATATAAAATAACTCTATGTCTAACATTATTATATAGAGAGAATAGCTGAGAGCATTTTCAAGTCTCTAAACTGTGAGATGATAAAAAATGTATACCCTGTTTATTCTTATTCCATACAGTGTTTTAAATCTTATCTAGAGTAATGAGGTAGGAAAAGAAGTAAAAATAAATCTACAAATAGCAAAGGAAGAAGTCAAGTTTTCCCTATTTTGACATTACCAATTACTTTAAAATATTCTAAAGAACTCATCAAAAAGCTTTAAGATCTGATAAACACTTTCAATATAGGTGAGGATACAAAATGCAGTATATGGAAATCACTGGTCTTTATACCAATAGTAAACATTCTGGGAAAGAAATTAGAAGTGAGAAAGAAATCTCACTCAAAGTAGTTTAAAATTAAAATATTTAGTAATAGAACCTAACAAAAGAGATGAACAATTCTGTAATACAATCTTGACAACATTGAAGAAAGAAATTGAAGATGACATAAGAAGATGGAAATTGTCCTTATGCTCATGGATTTACAGGATTAATAGTGTGAATAGCCATCTTAACTACAGTAGTACAGAGATTTGATGGAATGTAAATAAATTTCAATGGTATTCTACACAATACCATGAAAAACACTACTTAAAATTCATAATGATGATTGACAAGTTGAAATAGATAAAATATCATAAACAGAGAGAGAGACATGCTGGAGGAATGTTTGGATCCAGAATTATACTACATATCAATAATCACAAAAATTGTAGGGTATTGGCATAAAACAAAAATGAACACCAGGGGCAAACAACAGAGCACCCAGAAATAAACTCACACATGTATAGTCTCCTAATCCTTGACAGTGTTGTCAAAAATAGACAGCCCCAGATTTGAGGACATGGCTCAGTGATTCAAACAGCTTATTGCTCTACCAGAGGACCAGAATTTTGATCCCAACATCCACATCTGGCAGGTCACAAAAACTATGCATCCATATCAAAGGTATCTGATGCACCATTTTGACATTTGTAAGCACCCGTACACACAAATGTGCATATTAATACACATATATAATAAATTTTACGAAATTAAAAAAATCCTCTTCAAAAACCGTTCTAGGAAAATTGCATATATACATTCTAAATGAACAAATAAGATTTGAATTGCTTAGCTCCCATGAGAAACAATTTAAAGGTGTATAAAGAACTCTGAAATTATTACAATGAAGTGTGTATAGGGTAATTCAATATAGGTATAGCTATTAGAAAGAACTCTAATACACCAAAATAATACTGAGAATTGATGAGTGAAATTACATGGCATTTAAAAGCGTGTCTCCATGGGAGGCCTTACCTTGTAGAAGGAGGGGATGGGAGGTGAGTTAGGGTAGAAAGGCTGGGGGAAGCAGGAGGAAGGAAGAGAGGGGGATCTGTGATTGGTATGTAAAATGAATAAAAAAATTTCTTAATAAAATAAATAAATAAAATAAACAATATAACAATTCTTCTACCTCCTTTTTAGAAACCTGAACTTGAGGGAAAGGACTGAAAAAAAGAAAAGAAAAGAAAAAGCATCCTCTTTAAGGCTTAGTGCTCCAAAATCTCACACTCTACAAATTAATTTGTTGTGGGTTTGTTGGTTAATTACCATGTATTGTAAGAAGAAGCTTCTCTGATAAGGCTTCAGTGATGCACTGATCTATAGGTTATAGCAATTAGGAGATGTTTTATTACTTCGTTCCTTTAGAAAATTAGTAGTAGTAGACTTTGTGCTAGGCTCATGATATGTCTATTAACAAGTTCATGAACTCATTAACAATGTCAAATATGAGTTCCATTCCATAGAACAGGCCTTAAAGACAATAAAATGTCATTTGTTCCTTCTTTAACATTTGAGCCACTGTTACACTAGTGGATGTATCTTGTAGACAGGTTGCTTTTATAGATCACGACAATCTCAAATAAGGAGGTTTTATTCAACCATAATTGAAGTTATGACATTTCCAGAGAAAGAGACAGAATGAAAAATCACTACTTAGGCAAAATTATCCAGATCTGAAAGCCCATTACCATGTTTTCATTCAGAGGTAGAACCATTTAAGTGTGTGTGTGTGTGTGTGTGTGTGTGTGTGTGTGTGTGTGTGTGTGTGTATGTGTAGGCCATGACAATATAAAGAGGTCTATATGCAGCAGAGAGAGAAATATAAAAGGAAGACAAGAAAAGACAGTATGGAAAAGGTACATTTGATATAAGAACAGAAGAAGGGATATTGGTTGGAAGGAAGAAGACTAACAAGACAGTAGGTAAAACTTGTGTGTAGAGGGAGGTTTAGTGTCACTGATTCTTGCTCCAGCTACCTATGTTCTATACAAAATATTCTTGAATATTTTGGACACCTCCTCTTTAAATGTAAAAAAAAATAAACTTTTCCTTCTAACAGATGATTCTATTCATGCTATATTTTCACAACTGAAAATAACTAAGATTAGCTAGATAGATAATAGATAGATAGATAGATGATAGATACATACATACATACATACATACATAGATTATATATAGAAAGAGAGAAAGAGAGAGATAACTGGATGATGGATGCAAGAGCTGGAGTCACAGACAAATGTGACAGTGATTAAATTAAAAATAAAGGTATCTAAAATGAAGGTGCATACTGACAAAATGGAAAAAGGTTTTCTCTTGTTCTTGATCTTAATTATTATATTCATAAATACAAAATATTTTAATGTGATCTTTAGAAAAGGTGATTAGATGTTAAAGTAAGTCAACATAACTCTTCCAGAGGGAAAAAAAACATGAAAAATATGCTTTTTGGATTGGTTGGTTGCTTTATTTTTTTATATTTTGTTTTGTTGGTTTTTATAAGAAGTGGTTTAACAAACTTCATACTCAGGCTATATATAAATCTTTACAATTATAAATGCAAAGCTTGAAAAATGAGTAAAATAAATAAGCCCTAGATATATTTAAAAATTATTGAAACCTGTAATGTATGACATTATGCAAAAACAGAATTTTAAGGGGAAATATCACAGACATATGTAGAGCAAAATGTATTTTATCTCAATTTCAGTGATTCAGAGGGTAGAGCCTGAGCTTAACAGCTCACATGAATTGCATCTAAATGGCAGCCTGCTATGAGTTCTCTTCTGGAGCTTAGAGTCCATTTCTATCTTAGTCAGCTTGTTGGTACATTTCAGTGCCTACAATGTAAGATCTAAATCAATCAATTGCTACATTCAGCCACTCTGCACAGAGGCTTCATAACACAGCTGCTTGCATCATCCTTAAGGGCCTTGGCTTCCATTATAAATGGTTAACTGTTTCAGACAGGCCTTTATGCAAAATCAGGGTCCCCCAAATAACTCAAAATCAATTGACTAGAAAACTTAATTCCATCTGATAAGCACTTTTCCCATTTAACATAACCTAACCATAGATGTAATGTCTAATAGACAAATTCCACATGCAAAATAATAGAGTTGTACAGAATATGTATAGTAGGGGACAGGAAATTTACAGAATATTATAGTTGTGCCTGGCACAAGAGAATTATTTTAAATGGGTCACTTAGAATAATAATAGATAAAATAATGAGGTATTAGGACACATTCAAAGAGATAGTTCCTTGAACAAATTAAAGAAATTTAAAATGGGAAACTGATTTTAAATTAGGGGGCAGATTTATAATTTAAAAAAAGGTGAAGAAAATGTAGCCCAAAGCTTTTATAAAATCCAGGGCTAGAAGGAAAAACCCAGGAAACATTAGTACCTAGTATTGTTCTTCAGAGCATCAGGATGCCTAATGTTCTTAACCACGGAGCCTTCCCTCCACCCCACTTTAAAACTGAAAATACAAGTTCTGGTACCACAGGGATAGCAAGGGGAAAACGTGGCTCTGAACTTTGCAATGCTCTTTGTGGGCAACAAATGCTTTATAACCCATGGGGAATATCATCAAGGATGTCAATGAGTGTAATTTCAGGAGGTAAAAACTGGCCTAAAGAAGGGATAACTTAAAGGTGCTTCCCCAGGTAAACATAGCATGTATGAGCATTTCTACACCCAAAATTCCATGAGAACCTGGAGGTGGGTAACCTACCAGTACTACGGCACAAACAACTCTTGAAATATAATATTCCATATCTAATTCATAGTAAAGAGTTACAGCTCCCACACTGTAAAAATAATTATTCCCAGCTAGATTTATTTTAGAAAATAGCACTTGGAGTGGCAAAATGCCCAGGGCGAAACTGTAACTTTATAACTGTGGTCCTAATTAATACTTTAATACTGAATTAAATGAAGCTAAAATAATTTCTTAGAAAGCGACATTTTATACTCAGAAATGTATTGCAGCCAATGTCACTTTTTAATGCCATAAGTTTGAAATCAGCCAGAATATTTTCATAAAGAAAAATATACCTGCATCATAATGAAATGAGAATTGGGGCATTCTGGGGATGACCATTATTTGTTACAACAATGTAAAGCCAGGGCTAGCTACTGCAGGGATACTCTATTTTGATAATCATAAATTCATTTCATAATACTCATTTCTTTTTGTAGTTAGTATATAACTACCTATACTGCATATTCAGACAGGGATATTTTATGGTATAGCAGATGTGGTAATGGAGTACTTGTTCATTTCACTATCCATACCTCTGTTTAGATGACATTTATGTGGTGTTGTATAGTAAATGATTGTGTTTCTAAAAGCAAGGTAAGTGGTCTAAAACTTTCTTTTGTTGGAACTTTGTCTAGTGGACAAGGAGTGAAATCTGCATTCAAAATAGCAACTCAGAGCTGGGGAGATAGCTCAGTCGGTAAAGCAACTGGCACATAAGCATGGAGACTTGAGTTCAGATTCCCAACATTCAAATGGAAACCTCGGTGCCATGGAGGCGGAGGGGGGGGGAGTGTCTGTAACACTATCACTGCTGTAGCAGAGGGAAACAGATTCCTGGATTTACAGAACACCAAGTCTAGTAGAATCTTCATGCTCCAGGTCCTGGGAGAAAAACCAATCCCACCAAGCAACGTGGGGAGCAGGTGAGATAGCTAAGGAAAGGTACCCAAAACCAAGCCTAAAATCCAGAATTCCATGTTTGAGAATAACAGGTAGGTCATATTCTGATTATATACTGATGCCTATGTGGGCATGTGTGGGCACTTGTCTTAGTCAGAGTTCTATTGCTGGGAAGAGACACCATTGTAGTTGGAAGGTTTTTCCTGGTCCCACCCAACCCTGCGGTCTGACAGCCACTTATAAAATAATTACTCAGAGGCTTATATTAATTACCACTGCATGGCATATGGCAGGCTTCTTGCTAGCTAGCTCTTATATCTTAAGTTAACTCATTTCTATTCATTTATATGTCGCCATGTGTTCCATGGCTTTACTTGCTCCCTGGATGGCGGGATGGCCTCTCTCCTGCCTCTCCTTTCTCCATTCACTATCTCCCTTTGATTTTCCTGCCTGGCTCCATCTTACCCTGCCATAGGCCAAGGCAGCTTTATTTATCAACCAATCAGAGAAACACATATTCACAGTGTGCAGAAAGACATCCCATAGCACACCATGACCATGGCAATTCTTATTATGAATACATTTAAATGGGCTTTCTTATATTCTGAGGTTTAGTCAATTATTGTCATGGTGGGAAGCATGGTGATATGCAGGCAGAACTGGTGCTGGAGAGGTAGCTGAGAGTTCTACATCTCAGCGGGCAGAAAGAAGAGAGAGAGAGAAAGAGAGAGAGAGAGAGAGAGAGAGAGAGAGAGAGAGAGAGAGAGAGATGCCTGGCTTGAGCATTTTAAAAACCTCAAAGCCTACCCCAGTGACATATTTATTCCAACAAGGCCACACCTATCAAAATAAGGATACACTCTAAAATTTTTCATTCGTTTTGTATACCAATCACAGATGTCCTCCCCCCCCAAGCTTCCCCTCAGACTCACCCCCCATCCCTTCCTCCAAAAGGTTAAGGGTAAGTCCTCCTATGGGGGAAAGCATAGTCTGGTACATTCAGTTAAGGCAGGACCAAGCCCCTCCCAACTGCCTCAAGGATGAGCAAGGTATCTGACCATAGGTAATGGGATCCAGAAAGCCGGCTCATGCACCAGGGACAGATCCTGATCACACTGCCAGGGGCCCCACAAACAGACCCAACTACACCACTGTCTCCCATATGCAGAGGGTCTAGTTCGGTCCCATGCAGGCTCCACCACTTTCAGATTCTCCATTTCCAGCATTCCCTTATTTTTTTGTTTTTGTTTTTGTTTTTTTTTTTTATGTCTTCTTCATTGCCTCTATTTTGGTTTTAAAGTCTTGAGCTGTTTCCTTCACTAGTTTAATTGCTTTTTCTTGGTTTTCTTGACTTTCTTTAAGAGATTTATTGATTTCTTCCAATTTTTTGTTTGCCTTTCTCTCGACTTGTTTAGGGGAATTTTTCATTTACTCTTTAAAGACCTATATCATCTTCAGAAAGTCATTTTTAAGGTCTGTTTCTTCTGCTTCTTCTACATTGGGATGTTCAAGTCTTGCTGTAGTAGAACCATTAGGTTCTGGTGGTGCCATATTGCTCTTTATGTTGTTGAATGCATTTTTGCACTGGCATCTACCCATCTCTTCCTCTAATCAGTGCAAATGGCGTCTGTGTCTCAAAGAGCAACTCTTGGTCAAATCGGCACTGCCAGTGTTTGTGTCTCAGGAACCTGCTGGGCTCTGAGGTCCATGGGTGAGTTTGGGGGACAGAGTGGGACTTGTAGACTGTAGGTTCCAATGGGAGGGTAGTGGGAAGACCTGCCTTCAGGATTCTTGCTTGCTGGCCTGTAACTGGGGTGGCAATGGGTGGGGATATGAGAGCAAATGTTGTGCCTCTGGGCCTAAGGCCTACAGGCTGGGGTGATTGGTTAGGAGAAAGATAACTTACCTCTTCGTCCCATTGGAGCTGGTGGGGTCTATGTCTCAGGGAGCACTTGTGGTCTTGGCAGATGGGTGGGTTTGGGGGGTGGAGGGGTTCTTGTAGGTTACAGCATCCAATGAGAGGTGGTAGTATTCAGGACTTCCTGCAGGGGTCTTGCTTGTTGGCCTGCAACTGGGCCTCCAGTGGCTGGGGGTTTGGAGACATGGGTTGTTCCCTGGGCCTAAAGTCTAGAGGCTGGGGTGATTGGCTAAGAGAACAATGGCTCACATCTTCAAGGATACACTTCTAAATAGAACCACTCCCTAATTACAAAGACTTCATATATATGAGCCTATGGATGCCATTCCTATTCAAACAGCCAAAGGTACAAACTCTCTCTCTCTCTCTCTCTCTCTCTCTCTCTCTCTCTCTCTCTCTCTCTCTCTCTCTCTCTCAAAATAAATAAAATCTAATAAAATATTTTTTAGAAAAGGGGCCAGGGGTCTGTATGGGGGTTAGGCATGGGAACAGGAAGGATCAGCTTGGCAGAGGATCAAAGGAGAATACTGGGAAAGACAACTGTTATTAAGTGGCGCAATGTTACTCATTAAGTGGCACAGTTTACAGTGCGAGAAAAGCCATGAGTTACAACAAAACCCACTATAAGAGTTTATTAGGGGAAGGGAACAGAAGGGTTGTGCATAGGCCTATGGAATGACCATGGAAGAGTGGGGAGGAATAGGTGGAACCTGCTTTTATAGGTTCCCCCAATTTTATTGGTTTTGAATAAGTGGTCCTGCCACTGTTCGAGAAAGAAAGGTTATGAGGCACGACACAAGCCAGTATCAGAGCTTTAATAGGAGGAGGGGGTAGGGGATAGAAAAGAGTTTGGCCAGGCCTGTGGAAGAGACACATGAGGAGAAGGGAAAGATGGGGGAGAATGGGGAGCAGAAGGGAAGGGAGGCGTCTGTGACTGGCTTTATAAGGATTCTCCTGCATATGTGCATGTGGGCTCATGGAGCTATGCCATGCATGCACAGATTGTGTGACCTGCACACATTACATAATCATGTAGCTCATGGATGACATAGGAAGTAAGACCCCTTGCTTGGCTACTGAACTGCGCATGTGTGGTCATGCAACAGGGGGAGTGGCCAGGAACTCTAACACCCCCTGTACATGCACATATGAGATTACATAGCTATGCCACCCATGCATTGTCTGACCATGCTGCATGCAGATTACGTGATCACACAGCACACAGATTATGTAGGATGTAAGGCTGTAGGATGACTAAGCGTCTTGCCTGGCTACTAGACGGCCCATGTGCAGTTATGTAGCTGGGGGAGCATCTAGGAATTCTAACAACAACTAGAATCAGGGACATCTCTAGGGTGAGCTAGAAACCTAGTACAATGGAAACTTCCAGGAATCCTTGTATGAGAATGACCCTAACTAAAACTCTTACCAATGGGGATAAGGAGCCTGAATTGGCCATTTCCTATAACCAATCAGGACTTCCAGTGGAGGGATTGAGACAACAACCCAGCTACCTAACTTTTACCTACAATTTGCCCTCCCTACAAGATGTGCTGGGAAAAAGATGGCACAGAAATTGTGGGAGTAGTCAGCCAACGTCTGGTCCAGCTAATCCGTATCAAAAGTGGGAACTCATCCCTGATATTGCCTGGAAGGCTGGACAGCCCAGAAACCTAGGATAAAACCAAACATGACTGGCAATTAAAAAAAATGAAATGATTCTTAATGATACTCTGCCTAGCTCAATTGTCATCAGAGACTTGCCTCAGCAACAGATGGAAACAAGAGCAGAAACTCAGATCCAAACTTCAGGCAGATGTCAGTGAATCCTGTGGAAGAAGGGAGGAAGAACTGTGGAAGCCAGAATAGACAAGGAAAGCACCAGAAAATTCACATAATCAAATAACCTGGGCTCATAGGGGCTCACAGAGACTGAACCAGCAACCAAAGAGCTTGAGTAGGACTAACCTAGACTTTCTGCACAAATGTTACAGTAATGTAGTTTGGGATTCTTGTGGGATTCCTAACTGGGGAAGTAGGACTGTCTCTGACTCTGTTACCTTCTTTTGGGGGACCCTTACCTTCAACTTGGTAGCCTGATCCAGCCTTAATAGGAGTTGCCTAGTCTTACTGCAACTTGGTATGCCTTGGCTGGCTGAGATACATGGGAGGCCTGCCCTTTCCTGAAAAGAAAGGAGCAGGAAAAGACTGGGGGGAGTTGAGGGCAGGGACTAGGAGGAATGGAGGGAGAGAGGGGAAATTGTAATCAGGCTGGAAATAAATGAATTAATTAACTGAAAAGGAGGAGTTGGTAGAGAAAGACAACTGTTGAACTCTGACATGCTTCCACATGTACAGATGTGTCACTCGCCCAAATTTATACATGTATACACAATACATAACAACATCATACACACAAAGCTCTACTCACACTTATACACACTGAGAATCCTAGTACTACTACTTTTCAGGCACATTAATTAAATTCTCACTTAATTTAAGGTCAGATATTTAAAATCCTAAATCAGTCTCATTCCTGGGGCTGATGTAGAGTATATAAATTCACAGTCAAGAACAAAAGCCCATTAACAAGCACCATTTGTATTGAGGCATTTCTTTTATCATAGCATGGCATTTATAGGAGTAACTGTTCGTATTCAACTTTATATAGAATCTTTGGTGCTGGAACTATATTCAGTACATTCTTGCAGTACAACTCACAGTGTAAACCAACCCCCAAATTCATATAAGCATTCTGCCACTTATCAGTTGTCTAAAGTGCATAAATTATCAAGGTAATATTTCAGTGTCAATAATACATTATACATATTCTTTGAATATGTCATCTGCAAAGCAATCTATAGAGTCATTGTTTACAGTTTTCTTTACTTTTATCCTTTTCTTTTCTACTTTCTTTGAATTAAAATATAATTAAACAATTTACCCATTCCCTTTCTTCATTCCAGCTCCTCTCATGTACCCCACCCCTTGCTCTTTTACAAGTTCATGTCCTCTGTTCTCTTTACTTGTTGTTACATACACACACGCTTTATATGCATGTGTGCATAGATATTCCTAAAGATTCAAATAGAGCCTGCTCAGTCTGTATTTTGTCATTTGTATGTGTGTAGTTTCACAGCTGATCACTTAATTTTGCATAACTAATTGGGCTTTTTCCCCTTGGGGAAGAATATTTTCTTCTCAACCTTCTTTAGTTGCCTGTCTAGAACATATAAGCAATAAATGAAATTATATCTTCTTAAATTTTATTCCAAAGAAAACAAACTGAGTTTAAGGAAGACTTGTCAATATTTCTAAACTTTCCATGATATTTTTCAAAAGTAGGGATTCAATAAAAAAATAATAAAACCTCCAATGATTCTCTATACTAGCCACTTTCAGAAAGAAAAAAAAACTTGTTCAATCTCCTATTTATTTGCTATATTTTATCTTTAAGGAGGATAGCCAAGTCTGTGGATATAACTCCAAACACTTTTCTATGTTATTGTATACTAGAGAAAATAAATACCTGGTATATGCTTTAGTTATAAATAATGTATACTTAGGCACACAAGGCGGAGATATGGATTCTGGTTGCCTCCACTATCATTATAACCTTCAAGCAAACACTTACTTTATCAGTGCTTTGACATCTTTATGTATATCATTGCCTTCATTATAGCACCAAACTTATGTGTTTCATAGTAAAATTAACCAATGTTCATAAATAATTTCAAACTTCTGATAGAGACTTCTCATTAACGATAGCAGCTGCTGACTGAATTTTTTAGCACAACATTACCTTTTCTGTTTCAGGCAAATGAATTCAGTTCAAACAAAGCATTGGTTATGAATTATACCTAGCTAAGAAGCTTCTTTGACCCTCCATGTTGTACACTGTGTCTATGATAATGTTGTAATGATCCCTCATTCCACACAAGTTTTGGGGCAGCAATGCCTTCCATTAATTACTCAGTTACAAAACAATGCAGAAGCTGATGTATATTCCCAGGAATACACCTAAATGAGCATTAAATTTGCCAAGAGATAATTTCTTAACTGTTTATGCTCTCATTATATTATCTTTTGTTAATATCATATTTATCATAAAGAAGAATTAATCTCATATAGCATGTCTTGGAAGACACAGACACATAAAAATATAATACCATTCAAAGCTTCACTTTAGACATTAACTTTACTTAATTCATAGTAAATTATATAATTTCACTAAGTTGTTATTTTCAGTTATTAAATTCAGCAACATGTTGTGAATGCTATTAGTGATGAAGCTGTTGAACAAGATCTTACATATTAAGTGTTAGAAGATGAAAAGTGGTAGAATAAAATAGTTTGTGTCTCCATACAGTCATATTTTAAAGTTTCCATGTGAACTTGGAACAGTACCTTGTAAAATGCCCTAAAATATCCTCAACCCTGTCTTTAGAGTTGAGAGTCTGAATTTTTACCTGAGTTTAAAGACAGAGTTGAGATTAACAGAATTTCCTAGCTGTAAATCATGAATCAGGAATCCTAACACTATTCTTCAAGACAAACAAGGGCAATTTGGTGCACACCAGTAGTTACTTCCTTAATCTTCTCTTGGTGGCCCATGATAGCAGGTGCTGTTTCCATAGATAGTTAGCTGCCAAATAGACAGTAGTTTACCAACTATTTAATAAGAACTGATTCAGTAAACTAGGTAATATCTTGCTATCTAAAGGAGCTATCAAAAATTGGGGCGTCAGTGAGGAAGGAACAAATTTTTTAACTACATATATTAAGAATGTAACTAGGGAGAGAGATTGGAACTGGTTGGAAACCTAATACAGTAGAAGCTTCCTGGAATCTATGCAAGTGACTGTAGTGAAGATGGCTCCTAATGGTAGAAACAGAGCCTAAAATGGCCAGATTCTATAATCAGTGGGACTGGGGCATCAACCCAGTCACAAGACCTTTGACCCACCATCTGTCCTGCCTCCAAAATGTGCTGGTGTAATGGTGGCACAGAACTTATGAGAATGGTCAACCCATGAATGATATAACTTGAGTCCAACACTACAAGAGGGAGCCCATGCCATGCGTTGCCTGGATGATCAGGAACCAGATGCTGGACAGCCCAGAGACCAAAGACAGAACAAAGCATGACCAGGGGGGAAAAATTCAGGGAATGATTACTAATGAAATGCTGCTATACACATAGATAGGTGCTTAGTCCAAGGGTCGTTAAAGAGGTGTCATCCAGCAAATGAGCAGATACATAGACCAACAGCCAAACACAAGACAGAAACAGTGCGGGAACCCTGCAGAAGATGGAGAAGAAAGACTGGAGGAGCCAGAGGGGTAGAGGATACCATGAGAACACAGCCCACAGAATCAAGTAAGCAGGCCTGATAGGGGTTCAAAGAGACTGAAGCAACAATCACGGAATCTGTGTGGGTTTGAGGTAGGCCCTCTGAATATATAATATGGTTGTGTAGCTTGGTGAGAGTTAGAGGCTGTCTCTAAGTCTTTTCCCCCCTCTTGGGACCCTTTTCCACCTTTTGGATTGCCATGTTCAGCCACAATATGATGGTCTGTGCCTAGAGTTATTATAACTTGTTATATCATGTTCAATTGATTTTCCTGGGAGGCATGCCCTTTTCAGTGTTGATGCGGGGGCAGGGGGGGCGCGAGGAGGGGTTGGTCCTGTAGCAACTTGATATGCCTTACTTTGTGGATTCCCAGGGGAGAACTTACCCCATCATCTGAATGGAGAGAGAGGAGGAGTAGATGGGGCCATACAAGGGAAGTGGAGGGAGGGAACAAGAGGAGAGGAGAGAGGGGGAACTGTGGTTGGTATGTAAAATAAAATAAAGGGGGAAAAGTGAAAAAAAAGTCAAAACCCTATCATAGGCCTGGGAATAGTTACAAATTTATTCACTATTAGAAGCCTAAAAAAGCCTAAAATTTTGTGAAGCCTAATTACATTTTTATTTTATTGTAAGGACAGTTAGTGTCTCCAAATTCTCAATTTCAAGGTAATTTTCTTTTCTTAAATTCACTGTACTTCTCAAGTCACACAGCATTATTCTTTTACTAGTAGCACCTGTTTACAGGAACGAATTTCAAATAGCATATCTGAGAAAACATTTGACTCAGGTTTTCATACTTAAGTATAATAGTAGATTTCACTGAATCACCATTTCCAATAGTGTTAGAAGTAAGTTTATAACTTTTTATACGATCCTTTGTGAGTAATATCTTTAACAAATTAAGTCAAGCTTGGTATAAATCACTAATATTCAAATTTGTTTTAATGTTCTTTTCTAAGTTCTGAAATGTTATTGGACATTTGAAATCAAACTGTCACTCATCACTGGAATTCCTTTCCTTATACCTGTCTTTATTTTTATTTTATTTTATTTTATTTTATTTTATTTTATTTTGGTTTTTTCGACACAGGGTTTCTCTGTGTAGCTTTGTGCCTTTCCTGGAACTCACTTGGTAGTCCAGGCTGGCCTTGAACTCACAGAGATCCGCCTGGCTCTGCCTCCCGAGTGCTGGGATTACAGGCGTGTGCCACCACCTCCCAGCAATTATATCTGTCTTTAATTCTTCTTTATTTGTACACAATCAAAGTTCATTTTAGTTCCAATATCCCACTTTTAACAATTTACATAATAATCTCTCATTTCTAGTGCCTTTAATATCTATCCCATGAAATTCAAAAAAAATGATGTATAGCTACACCCCTCAATCTTCAAAGCTATTTTGGGAATACCATACTCTAGATATGTCCCTACTTTGAAAGCATTCCGTAAAATTCACTGTGAATAAGAGCAAGGTGTTTTTGTTGATAGTAATTATTTCAATATCCCTTAGCACAATTTTCTTGGTGAATTTTTTTATTTCTAACACTTGACTCATTTCTATGGATGTCATTCTCTTTGTAAAAGGCAACAGCAATATTAAAAAGATTACATATATTATGGAGAAGGATTACAAAGGAGATCGTCTTTTACAACATTTTTATGATAGAATTAGATGAGAAATGAGTTGCTTGAATATTCATTTAAGGTCTGTGGACTCTCTTAACCCCCAAATCAGAAAGGGATTCACTTACATACAATGGTTTGTAAACAAGATGAAGTCATTTTTCAAAACCAGAAGGATTTATGAATACTCTCTGGGTTCTAGAACTACCGTTTAAAAATTCAACTTTACAATCTTCACCTTCTTCAGTGTAACAAATTAGATTGTAATAAAGGCTGATTAAATGCTTCAAAAGACTTAAAAGCAGAGAAAAATTTCAGTTTTTTGATTATATTCAAGATATTTTCTACTGGTAGCCATGTCAGAGGAAGAACAGATGACAATTGACTTCAGGGTGTCAGACTACCTGGAGGCGAATCCCTGATGGGTGAATTTCAGACAGGCAAGACCCTGAGACCCCAGACCCTAGAATGTCCATTGCTTCTGCTGTGCCTTTACATGATTGTCTCTGTCATCTTTCTCTGGTGTCTGGCATGGCATGAATGGATGTGGAGAGTTCTCCACTGCCTGTAATGTAGTGTAGTGTGTATATCTCATGGAAACATCCTGCTCTAGTGGGCATTTTTCCCTGTGTAGTAATTATCAAGATGTTTTTTTTCCTAATCTATACAGTCTAATATTGCTTTTCCTAAGCAATACAGTCTAATTGATAATAACAATGTTAGTTTATACAGAGTTTTGATGAATAAAATTACAGACAAGGAAGTGTCACACAACTATAACACATGAGTTTCTATTGAGGAGCTGTACAGACTGTGGCTTAGGTTAATGATTATGACAAACAATTGAGTCCCTGTAGCCTAACTAGCTTAAATTTTTTTAACCTTTCTGTTGGAAGATGTGCTCACAGGTTTCAGAGTGCATAATACCTGAAACAAAGCTTTGAAAATAACTTAAAATTAGATTGAGATGTTTTTATCAAATAGCTTTGAGGTGAAAAACCCAAGAAGATAATCTAAAGTTGTAGAGAGGCACATAGTTGAGTGAGGGACTCTTTAAGATCAGAGAACAAGAACAAAGCAGCCCAATTATCATTAGCTATTGTGCCTTTCTTACTAGAATAAGTTGATGACCAAAGGTGATGATTAATTCCTTGTACCCATTATTCCCCCAATCTCCTGATATAAAAACCTATTGATGAGCTAGTGAGTACCTTATAGATTTGAAGTAGAGCTGACTTATTCTTTTTCATATATAAAAGTTTAGGTTTGTGATTCCTTTAAAGATATCCTTTCAAGATAATTAATAAAGTAATTGTCCCTTTCTTTTTAACTGCAAAATGCAGTCTCCCAATAAAATACCCCACTGAGAAGAATACTTCACTTACCCACACGGCTAATCTATAACAAGTTGCTTGGGTATGAATGTATGTGGATTCTTGGGATAATTTTTTTTTACCTGTAATACATAAAATGTAAGGGATATGGAAAACATGTGTTTTTTCTGTTTGTCTTGTATTCATTGTAATCATTCAGTTGAGAAACAGAACATAACCACATTGTAATTTTTTATATTGCCTGAAAGATTTTGCTGGGGTGTACAATCTGTAAGGGAAAGAACAAAGATAGAGTTAAAATGAGTTAGAAGGCAAACATGAAGAGAGTTAGGGGAAATTACCAAGAGAGACAGAAAGGACATTTCTGGATAGAGATAAGAATAGAGAATAAAGAAAGAAACTATCAAGAGATAGTGGGAGTGTCTTTTTCCCTAACCTGTCAAATGGAAAAGACTAGTACGTGCCTACGCTGGATTTCCCTTTGAGCCCTGTGCTGCTGGGGCTGAACGCCCAGGCAGCAAAAACTTTCCAGTTGCATCTTACATCTTGTAACAATGTCTCAAATAAGTAGAAATCAAACTTATTTTTGAAAGAATATATAATTTTCCATAAATTATTTCAGGAGCTATCACAATTCTTCATCATTAAACACAAATAGTTTGCTTTATAATTTGGCTATTTTACATTTTTATAAATAAAAAAATTTATCATGGCTAATTTTTCTCTACTTCAAAGAAAATTTAATGTTACCAAGCATGGATGCATCTTTAGAACAAGCTAAGAAAACTTGATTCAATTCATTTCATATTAGTTATAATTCTTCAAATATATACTATGTACTTCAATAAAAACTTTCTTCAATTATTTGAAGTACATTAATTGAAAGTGATGTTGGAACTACATCAATAAAAGAAATTATTTCTGTTGTGTTCATTTCCATCATTAAGGAAACACAAAATATTTGCTGAATTCTTTAATGAGTGGATCCTTATATAAATACATTCCTCAGTGATGAAAAACCTTTCAAATGCTAGTAGGATTCAAGCTAAAACAAAACTAGATATCATGAAGGGTCTTGGAATTTAGGGCATAGGAGAAAATGAAGGAATGACCTGGAAGTCAGTCCACTTGTCACACTGTATTCTAAATAAGAAGAGTGGCACATCATGCCCCAGAAGTTAGAACAATTTGGAAGAAGCCTGAGTAGTCATACCTGTCCTGCAGAATCTGCACTCTCCAAGTCTCCTTTAATGTGTTGCATAGAGATCATGGTAGTATGAGTGCTTACTATCAAATCTGACATAATATGCTAACTAGTCACACTTCACTTTATATGTAGCTGTCTGTGCATAATAAATCAGACACTGTTCCCTGAAACTGTCCTGGAATGGTTTAATCTATGTTCTCCTTACCTACACATAGGCATTACTGTCTTTTTGGGAAGATACCCTTGTAACAACAGTATTAGAAGAGCTATATATCCCTGTGTATGTAAGTGTGTGGGTCTTTACATGAAGTATCCTCTAAACTTTGCAGAAATTATATGCTTAAGAACTTAGATTTCCAAATGTTCATTATGGTATTTATTAGAAGTGGCTGGAGTGTATCTTCTGCATGTGAATGTTCAAAATAAATGGAATGTCTTACCAATTTTAAAACAGAAACTGCATGATCTCCTGTTATCCACTCAGGTAACAAACCCACACAATACATAGTACTCCCTTGGGTAGGGCTAGGTTTGCATCTTAGCCATTTTCTTCCTTAAATCTTAAAATATATCAGCTGCCAAACAGTGATATGAGCTTCTAATATATCCATAAATGAAAACTCCAGCTCAGACTCTCTTGACAGCATAGAAGCAGTTATAACATTTTGTAAATTCTCCCTCTGAAATCACAGAGAAGAAACTCCATAGACTTGCCAATGACCCTTGTCAAATAGCAGCTCTCTAGAATGCTCTTTGCCTTCATGGTCTCTCTAGAGGTTACTACCTCTAATGGGAAAGCAATGTACCATTGGCTATTATTCTCCCCAGTAGCAAACTTAGAGGGAAGATGCATCCATTAATTCTGTGTCCTCGTTGTCTGTTAGAGATCCCTGTGGAATATCCTTTATATCCTTGTGAAATTAATTGTAGATTTTAGAATGCATTTATATAAAAGACTAGAGTTTCCACACCTAGACCTTTAATAAAACAGAAAATAACACAGCAAATGATGTAATTTTACAATGTTCTTTTGATATGCTTTTTATGAGAAGTGAGATTTTATCTGCTTCTCCTGAAAAAAAAAATAGTAGTTTGAGTACTTCTCTGGAGTCACCATTTATGATAAAATGTTTATTACTGTGCCAAGAGTGGAGATAAGTTTTACAAAATGTTTTTGGTGATTTCAAATGTATTAGCTTTGGTTTAGAACCTTCATAATCATTATCACATGTATCCTGTTACTTATATTGATCTATAATAGACTGGTTACAATTTAAAGGATCACATTGAAAATGTAGTTTCAACAGTAAGAAGAATATTAGAATGGACATTAGACAAGCAACTAGATGTGTCTTCCAAAAAAAGGTTTAGAATGCTTTTAATGTAGATCAGTAGAGATGAAATTGAAATACTTTGATTACTTGTTGTAATCAATACATGAAAAAAATCTATTGATTATCTATATGAAAACACATAATAAGTCATGGAAGTTACACAATTTCTTCCCTCATTTGACAGCTTGCATAGTATTTTCTTAAACTATGAAAGCTAGACCTCTGGGAAGGAGACTTCCGGGTTAGATCCAGGTCAAACAATCCAAGCTCTGTGTCCTGAGAATGCTGTTTTTAACAACAGGGGCTTACCTGAAAACTCTGAGAGGCATCATCAAAGAGCACAAAAATATGTATGCCTGGTGGATGTGG
Source organism: Peromyscus nudipes (assembly GCA_902168325.1). Taxonomy (NCBI): domain Eukaryota; kingdom Metazoa; phylum Chordata; class Mammalia; order Rodentia; family Cricetidae; genus Peromyscus; species Peromyscus nudipes. The sequence continues at coordinate 21,473 of CABHPH010156429.1, forward strand.
CGCACACCTTTAATCCCTGCACTCGGGAGGCAGAAGCAGGCGGATCTCTGTGAGTTCGAGGCCAGCCAGGCCTCCAAAGCAAGTTCCAGGAAAGGCGCAAAGCTACACAGAGAAACCCTGTCTCACAAAACCAAAAAAAAAAATTCCTGTATTGTTTAGAAAGTCATTGAATTACTCTGACAAACCACTCAAAATGTGTGTGTGTGCATATGTGTGTGTATTTGTGTGTGTGTGTGTGTGTGTGTGTGTGTGTGTGTGTGATGGGTATTGGGGCTTTAATTAGTCTATGGTTCCTGTGGAGACCATTGTTACACAAAGTGGCATATATATGTGTGTTGCATGCATGTGCCAGAGCACATGCACATGTGTGTGTGTGTGTGTGTGTGTCTGTGTGTCTGTGTGTCTGTGTGTGTGTACTATAATTTTAGGTAAATATAAAATAATATCTTGAGGGTTCATCAAACAGCCTTGGGGTTATTTGTCCCTCCTACCTCTCTGTCTTTTCATATTGATGTCTCTTTTCACTGCCATTTAGGGCTTCCTTAATCATTCGTCTATTTCTTCCCTGATATATTCATATCACCTGTTTACTGATATTCCCACCCTAAGCCATCTACCAGTGCAGTAACTTTATACCTTCTTGGTTTCTATGGTTATTGTAGGTTGTATATTCACATATGAAGATTTGGAGTTAAAACACTAAGCATAATAAAGAAAATTTATAGCAGGCATAGAGCCAGGATAAAATTAAAGGGAGAGAAACAAAAAGCAATGCCACTAAAATCAGTAACAAGTCTGTGCTGTCCACTCTTTCATATCTATTCAATATAGAAATTGAAGTTCTTGCAGGAGCAGTAAAACAACTGAAAGACATCAAGGGGATACAAAATGAAAAAGAAATCAAAGTATTGCTATTTGCAGATGATATGAGAGTATACATGAGTCACTCAAAAAATTCTACCAGGGGACTCCTACAGCTGATAAACACCTTTAGTAAAATGGTTAAATACAAGATTAATTAAAAAAATCAGTAGCCCTCCTATACACAAATAACAGATTGAGAAAGAAATAAGTGAAACAGCACCCTTCACACCATCCATAAATAATATAAATATAAAATATATTTGGGAAACTCTAACTAAGCAAGTGAAAGACCTGCATAACCATAATGTCAAGTCTTTGAAGAAGGAAATTGGAAAAGAAAGCAGAATGAATAGATCTCCCATGATCATGGATCAGTAGGATTAATGTAGTAAAAACAGCCATTTTACCAAAAGTGATCTACAGAGTCAACACAGTCTTCATCAAAATTCCAACACAATTCTTTACATACCTTGAAAGGACATTACTCTACTTCATATGGGAAAACAAAAACAAACAAACAAAAAGCCTAAAATAGCTAAACAATCCTGTACAATAAAAGAAAATCCAGAGGTATCACCATCCCTGTCTTCAAGCTCCACTACAAAGCTAGAGTACTAAAAACCACATGTTGTTAAGATTAAAATATACAAGTTGAACAATAGAATCAAATCTAAGACACAGATGTAAATGTACATACCTGTGGACACCTGAAATTTGATAAAGAAGATATAAATACACAATATAAAATGAACGCATCTTCAACAAATGGTGCTGGTCTAACTGGATATCAGCATGTAGTAGAATACAAATTGAACCATATTTATCACCCTACTGAAAACTCAAGTCCAAATCCAAGTTGAGTCCAAAGTCCTCAACAGAAAAATGAGATACACTGAACCTAATAGAAAAGAAAGTAGGAAATAGCCTTGAACATATTGGCACAGGAGACAACTTTCTGAATCCAATACCAATAACATGGGCACTAAGATCAGTAATTAATAAACAGGACCTTATGAAGCTGAAACGCTGTTGGAAGGTAAAGGACACTGTCCATAGGACAAAATGACAGCCTACAGAATGCAAAAATATTTTTATCAACCCCATAAATGACAGAAGGCTAATATTGAAATCATATAAAGAACTCAAGAAACTAGATCTCAACAGACAAAATAATCCAATTAAAAATGGGATAGAGTCCAAGCGGTGGTGTCACAGGTCTTTAATACCAGCACTTGGGAGACAGAAGCAGGTAAATCTCTGTGAGTTCAAGGCTAGCATAGTCTACAGAGTAAGTTCTAGGACATTCAATGTAATACCAAGAAACCCTGTCTCAAATTAAAAATAAACAAACAAAAAGAAAATAGGGTACAGATCTAAACAGAGAATCCTCTACAGAGGAATTTAAAATGGCTGATGTTGAGGTCCTTGTACTGACACAGAAGAATTAAGAGAACCAGGAATGTTAATCATACAAGAGTGTCTCCATAATGGAGATGATAAAATGAAATACCTGCATTCCATCCAGAAAGCTGAGAGTAGAGGTAACAACATGGTAACCTTTCTGCTATCAGAAGGGACAGACCATTACCATCCTTAGAGAATATATCAGAAGTACTTTATGGCCTGCTGACCTCTATGCTATAAGTTTGAGACCGCAGAAGATTCTAGGCAGTTTAGCTATAGAACCCACCCTCATGGTTGCATGTACTTTGCAAAGATTCTTTATGTAGTCACACCTTCATGCCAAGAAACACTAAAAGAAATCTTCAACATCCTTAGCCATGAGGGAAATTCAATCAAAACTACTTTGAGATTCCATCTTCTACTTTTCAGAATGACTAAATTCAAAAACACATGACAGTTCATACTGAAGAGAACTTATGGTAAGGAGAACACTCCTCCATTGCTCATGGGAGTGCAAACTTGTAAAGCCACTTTGGAAATCAACATGGCAGTTCCTCAGGAAATTAGGAATCTATTTACCTCAAAACTCAGCTATGCCACTCTTGGGCATATATCCAAAGGATGCTCCATCATATCAAAAGGACACTTACTCAATCATATTCATTACAGATTTATTCATAACAGACAAGAACTGAAAACAGCCTAGATGCCCCTCAACCAAAGAATGGATAAAGAAAAAAATGTGGCATGTTAACACAATTGAGTATTACTCAGCTGTTAAAAACAATGATATTATGAAATTTGCAGGCAAATGGATAGAATGAGGAAAGATTATCCTGATTTAAGTAACCCAGACCCAGAAAGATAAACATGGTATGTAGTCACTTATAAATGGACATTGGTTGTTAAGTAAAGGATAACCATGGTACAATCCACAGACCAAGAGAGGCTAAGTAATAAGAAGGGCTCAAGAGGGAGATGCATGAATCTTCTTGTTACGAGAAACAGAATAGATTTTGCAGGTGGACTGGGGACAATGGGATGGAAACAGGAGGGATCAGGGTGGGGGTAGAGGGATAGAGTACTGCGTAGAAAATTGGAATGGAGGGTGGTATTTGAGGGGAGATGTTGAAACCTAGAGCAGTTGAAACTCCTTGGAATATACAAAAGTTACCCTAGTGAAGACTTTTAGTAATGAAAGATAATGGAGCTGGAACTAACCATCTTCTTTAACCTGACAAGGCTCCTAGCACTGGAACTGGGACACTAACTAAGCCACAAAACCTTTGTCCTACAATCTGTCTTGACTGCAAGATGAACTGGGGTAATGGTGGCTCAGAACTTGTGGGAGTTGCCAACCAATGACTGGTCCAACTCAAGGCCCATGCCAAGAGAGGGAGTTCATGCATGATACTACCTGGATGCCATTCAACAGAGGCAGGACAGCCCCAAAACCCAGATAGAATCAAATAAGACTGACAAAATAGTCAATGAAATGATTCCTAGTGATATTCTCCTATACCCACAGATCAGTGCCTAGCCCATATAGATGGATGCCTAGAGTAATTGTCATCAAAGAGGCATTATCCAGCAACTGATATGAACAGATGTAGAGGTCCACAGCCAAACACTAGGCAGAGCCAGAAGAACCCTGCAGAAGAGAGGGAGGAAGGATAATAGGAGCCAGAGAGGTAGAGAATACCACACGAACATGGCCCAGAGAATCAACTAAACAGGGCTCATGCCCAGGGGCTCATAGAGACTGAAGAAACAATCACAGAGCCTGTATGGGAATGAGATTGGTCCTCTGCATTATACCTTATGTTCTTGGAGGACTCTCACTAGTGGGAGAGGATGGTATCTCTAACACTTTTGCCTGCTCTTGGAACCCTTTTCCTCCTACTATGTTGCCCTATCCAGGCTTAATATAAAGGTTTGTGCCTCAGTCTTACTATAACTCATTGGGCATTGTTAGATGGATATCTCTGGAAAGCCTGCTCTTTCTCTTTCTCTCTCGGAAGGGAAAAGGAGGAGAAATGGGTCTGGGAAGGAGGGGGATGTGGGTACTGGGAGGAGTGGAGGGAGGGGAAATTGAGGTTAGGATGTAATGTATAAGAGAGGAATAAAAGAAAAAAAGAACTGAAGATGAGAACATGTAAGGTTTGTCTTTGCATGTATGTATTAACTCTCTAGATACAATATTTTCTAGGTCCATTCACTTACCTTCATATTTCATGATTTTATTTTTATTTATAGCTGAGTAATATTTTACTGTGTATTTGTACCACATTTTCATTATCCATTTTTCTGCTGAAGTGATTTCAAGTTGTGTCCATTTCTTAGCTTTTGCTAATGGGGCATCAGAAAACATCTCAGATAGATGATACAATCATGAGAACAAATAATTAAGGGATTGTCATTACAGACTTTAATATATATTATAGATGTATGTGAATGAAAACAGTATGGAACTGATATGGTACTGGCACAAAAACATACACATAGACCAACTAAATGAAACAGAAGACTGTGGTGATATATTGTATCCCCCAATATATTGTGCACTCTAATAAATTTTATCTGAGGATCAGAAGAAAAAGCCAGCCACTATATTAAACATAGAAACCAGACAATGGTAGCACATGCCTTTAATCCTAGCATTCTGGAGGCAGAGATCCATCCAGATCTCTGCGATTTCAAGGCCACACTGGGAACAGAGATAGGCATGGTGGCTCATGCCTTTAATCCCAGCACTAACCATGGAGGTCTGAAGATCTGTACAGACAGATAGGAAGTAATGTAGCTGGGTAGAGAGAGGAAGTGAGATGGCAGAACAGAAAGGCATATAGGTGTGGCTATAGAGGAAGTAGGTCTCTTTGAAGGCTGAGTGTTGGTAAGGTGAGGTTGGCTGTAGGTTTTCCTATTCCTCTTATCTCTCAGTTTTAACCCCAATATCTGGCTCCAGGTTTTTTATTAATAAGACCATTTAGCAATTCATCATACAGAAGACTAATATAAGTAAAGGAAATTACAGTCATCTGATATGTGACAAAGAGGTCAAAACATATACTGGAAAAAAGGCAGCATCTTAATGAAATATTTCTGAGGAAACCAGATACCCATTCAGAATAATTAAACTAGATCCATATTAACCACCTTGAACAAAAGCTACCTCCAATTAAAGACGTCAATTTGGAACCCAAACTAATAAAAGTGTTAGAAGGAAGCACAATCAATAATATAGAAGTTGTAGGACTTGGAAAGGATTTGCTAAATAGCACTCTGTTTGCCCAGGAATTAATACAAATGATTGATAAGCGTAACATCATAAAACTAAAAGCTTTGTGGCACTAAGGGAACACTCAATCAGGTGAAGAAGAAACACATAGAATGGTAGATAATTTTACTAGGTACATGTATAATGAAGGACTAACCTCCAGGATGTAAAAAGAACTTAAAAAACACAGAGTCAAGGAAGCGAATATTACATTTTAATTTTATTTACAGCTCAATAATATTTCATTGTTCATTTGTATCACATTTTCACTATCCATTCATCTGTTGATGTGATTTAAAGTTATATACATTTTGCTAATGGGGCATTATTTGCTACTGGGGTAACAAAATACTGACATATTTAAATAGAAAGTTCTCAATAGAAGAAATAGAAATGAACACATATATAATAAGTGTTCTGGTGGAACAGCTCCTGCCATCCATGTCATATAACCAAAGAATCTGGGATGATTAGGTGGAAGCTCCACCTCTCTCTCTTTCCAGACCCATCGCCCCCAAATCCCACCAAACAAGAGTCCCTCCCATAGAGCTGCCCTCCGTTTCCAGACCCTTGCTCCTGGAGGAAGCCTGATAAAAGCCAGCCCCTCCCTGGGGCTGCTCAAGACCATGCCTACAGGTTACTTAAGGCCTGGTAGTCATATTTGCCATGTGATTCTTCCTCTGCCTTTCCAAGCATCACCCAGGATGCTTCACTAGGCCTGGATTTATTAATTTGGCTTGATTGGCTTATTACATTGGTGGTCGAGGAATCCAGCAACTGGAGATTTTAAAACTTCTCAATAAGTCCTCAAAAAAGTACCCATCATCCTTAGTAATTAGGGAAATACAAATTCACACAAGTCTTTGATTTCAACTCACCATGGTAAGAAAAGCTAAGAGTCACAGAACAACAGAATACAAATATTGACAAGATTGTGGAAAACGGGGAGTCCTTATTCCAGCCAGCTCCCATACATTCAGTAACAGTAACATACTGGCTATATTGTTCTATTAAATTAAACATTCACTGTTTTTTTTTGTGTTTGTGTGTGTGTGTGTGTGCGTGTGTGTGACTTCCTATCTTGCAAATAGCCTTTGTGGGGTTGCCCATCTCCTGATCATGTAAGGACAGTCCCGTAAATTATTTCTATTGTCTTTGGAGTTTGTTTGTTCTATTCTTGTACAGAATCTGACTTATGCAATTTTATTTCATGACTACTCCATATAGGTAGAGAACAGACCAAAGTAAGGGCATCACCAAGGCCCAATTTGGCTAATCAATGAGTTTATTGTTTTAAATTTGAGGAGCCAATTGACTCAAAGTCAATTACATCACAGAATGTCCACCCCATTGTTTTTCATGTTAACTCATAGAAGGTAGAACTCTGGAGTTCTCTGAATGATTTGAAGGTTATTTGACAGAAGGGAACTTTTCCTCTCCTCACCAATCCTGTTGTATAATCTTATGGAACAAAAGATCTTGTGCATTAGGTAAGTTTTAGGACTTCCTGAGACTTGTGAGTTGTTTATTATCTGAGTCATAAAAAACCTTCATTTAGAACTTCCTGATTAATAACAAGTTTATCCTGTAGTGGAATGCCTCAACTGGGAAGAAATGTCTATGCTATTAACTACTCAAAAGAAACTGTTTCCTAACATGAATTAGTTGTTAAGGCAGATTTTCTTTACTGAGTTGTGCCGCTTAAATCCTAAACTAAGGAAGGGGTATAATAATTTTTACTAGAAGGGTAGTTTTAATCAATTTATATCATATTATTTCAATTCAGGTTTTATGATAATTTTCATTGACATCTTGGCTAGCTTTAGAGTCATGTAGGAGGTTTACCTCTGGCTAAGCCTAGGAGGACATTTGAAGAGAAATTTAACTGTGGAGGGGAAACTGATCTTTAATATGGGTGATATCGCAATGACAGAGGTCAAAGACTGAGTCCAGTAGAAATCAATTTAAGTAAAAGTTCACTCCTGTCTGCTTTCCCACAGTAGAAACAATGCCATCAGCGGTCAGCTGTCTCACACTACTGACGTTACAGCTGTAGTCACTTGCTTTTTGCCCTCATTTCTTTTGTTTTGTATTGAAAAATAATTTTTCACAGAATATATCCTGATCACAGTTTCCTCTTCCCCAACTCTTCCAAGACCCTTCAGCCACTTTTACAGCCGCACCTGCTCCTACAGTGATGGGCTATATTGTTAAATCTTGAACCCCAAAACAAACTTTCACGTCTTCCTTGAGTTACATTTTGCAGACAATTTTTCATAGCCACAAAAAAATGTAACTAAGAGTTGTTTAGAAGCAGTTTGGTCGACAAATACCATCACACAGTAATGCATAACTTTGAAAAGGAAGGTTTGTAGCTAAGATGAGTGTTATTTATTATTATTGTACATCTATATTCAAAGTTATGTTTATGTTTGCTGTGCTTCCTCAGAATTTATATGTTCTCACTAAGAATGATTTATGCACTGGCATATCCAATACAAGGGAGGATTATTTTTATCTTCTCATGCATTGAATATACAGCAAGCATTAAAGTTCTTCTGGAAATACTTTAAAAACAATTTGTGTTTAAAACATCATTAATCATGGCTTTGCATTGAGCTACAACTTACATCTCTCATTTAATAATTTTATAAACATTTTATATTGTATCAGTATATAATGAAACATTGCAGTTTTCCTCTTTCTTATAGGTGTTCCTAAAGTTAAATATCATATAAAAAGCACTTAAAATTTATATTGTTACACTTCAGACCTTCTCTTCCTGAAACATTTTTGTGTAACTACATTAAAATCTTCCAC
>CABHPH010156430.1:0-22566 GCA_902168325.1 Peromyscus nudipes
AAAAAAAAAAAAAAAAAGGCTGAGATCACTGCTTCTTGGCTGATTATCAATTGAATCTTTTCCTGTCTTTTAAACCTGACAACATTTCTTAGAACGTGGTTCTCTTTCAACTTTTTAAAGCCACAAAGAGGAAAAGTTACTGTACTGGTTTGAATTTCACCTCTTTCTTCTTCCATCCCATTTCCAGATCAAGACAGGTTCTCCACTTTGAGGACTTGGGTGAATACGTTGAGCTCACATAACAATCCAGGAAACTCTGTATCTCAAGGTCAATAAAATTGATCTACTAGGCAAAGTCCCTTTCACCATGCAAGGCAGAATATTTCTGTCTATCAAAACCATCACTACACACACATACACACACACACACACACACACACATTTTAAGGAAACTACTAACTATTTATGCATAGTGTATAAAATAAACAACATAGTAATTTTATGAACTAAGCAATTATAATATGTTTACTCTAAGAAAATACATTCTTCAGATCCTATAAAAATTCAGCATATGCAATATACCTTCTGGTGCCAATAACAAATGTATTACTACTCACGCAATTTAAGGATTTCTAAAAATGGCAAATGGGGAAGAGTAGCCTTAATAAAATTTACTAACAACTGTACAAATGTCCTTAATACTTCTTATAGGGAAATACTTACAGGGAAGCACTTTTCAGAAAAGCCTTAGTTTAGTACTACACATCTAAGAATCATATTTATTTTTACCTGAGTCTTCTTAAGTGTTTTCTTCAAGTGCTCATTTAGGCTATTTCTTCATAATACCTAGACTAGAGTTATTAAGGGAGATGTATTATTTTGTCAGCTGCAAAAGTAGAGACCATTAACCACATCAGAAGCACATATTTCTATATCTGGCTTTTCCACTCTGAGCCTTCTGTGGTGGCCACTGCAGGTTGTCATAGATTGATTCTACTTCCTCCAGGAGAGGTTGACACGTATCTGATGAATTTGTGTTCTATATTAACCTGGCCATTAGACATAATGAGGAAATTTATTTTGTAAGTTATTTAGAATTCTTTTCCCCTCAGAAATGAAGAAATATATTTTTGTCATACAGGGATCAATCACCTACACTGTTAACCTGAGTTAGAAATTTGAGACCCAGGCTCAACTAGAACCTTAATGACTGAAGCTCCTATTTGAAAAAAAAATGCACTTCCAACATACAAAACAGCACATTACCATTTAAAGGGGAGGAAAGGGACGTCTCTCTTAGACTTGTTCCGTATCTTGTCTTTATCTCTCCTTGGCAGGTCCTCCACAGCTCTGAAATCCAGAAACTAGTGGTCAAAACTGTCAAGTCCTGCTACCTGCTGGAACTGAAATCTTCCCACTCCTTGAACTGCATACATTAGCTTTGGTTCATTGGTGGTTTTGGTCTTTAATCACTCAGCTTTGCTTTTCACAAGCTGCAAGCTCGGCCGTGTGGGGTCTTACCCTGAGGGCTGCACTCCCAGCATTCCATTCAGGACCAGACTTCTGGTGCCTTAGCACTTTGAGCGTCTCATCTCCTTGAGGATAAGACGTGGGTCCACCATTAACTTCCCCGGGGCCCTTTTTCTCTGCAAACTGTATGTTTTGTTTTTTTCTTTTTTAGCCAGTTGCCCTTCTGGTTTTAGATGTGCGTAAAGAGTGGTCACGAAAAATATTGACATAATCAATATTAGGTTTTCTTGAAATCTCCACGACCAACAACATTAGTCTAAAATCTTTCAATTTAGCCTCAGAAAGATTCTTGGGACAAGGGCAAAAAGCAGCCAGGTTCTTTGCCAGTATTTCAGAAGAATGGTTTCTTAGCCACTTGCTAATATTCTTCCCCTCTGAAACTTTTTGAGCCAGGCATCAATAGTCTACTTTGTTCTCAGCACAACTGTTTTTCCAAGTTCCTACAAGGATAGTCTGTCGAGGCCTGCTTACATCATTCAAATGTTGTTCTACTCCAAAGTCCAAAAGTCTTCTATATTCCTTCAAATGACAGTATGGACAGGGCTGTCACATCAATACCATAGTCCCTGATAACAATTTCTGTCTTGGTTACTATTTTATTTTTGTAAGGAGACACCATGATCACCACTACTTATTGGGTGCCTCAAATTTGTGAACAGAGTAAATGTTAACAGTTTTCACCACACATAACACAAACAGGTAATAATAATAATAATAATAATAATAATAATAATTGTGAGGTAATGGATATGTTAATCAGCTCTCCTACAATAGTTACTTACTTCATAAGATACATGTATCAAATTATATATATCACATATCATATCATATCACAATTAAGGTAAACAATTTTAAGGAAAAAGCTACTAGAGATTGTTCAGGATAACTCCAAAATTCTTTCTAATTTCAAGGTACTTGGAAGTAAAGGAGACTGCTGTGGGATGGTCTGTATGTCAAATGCTCTGATTGGTCAATAAATAAAACACTGATTGGCCAGTGGCCAGGCAGGAAGTATAGGCGGGACTAGCAGAGAGGAGAAAGGAGAGAACAGGAAGTTGAGGCAGAGAGACACTGCCAGCTGCCGCCATGATAAGTAGCATGTGAAGATGCCAGTAAGCCACGAGCCACATGGCAAGGTATAGATTTATAGAAATGGATTAATTTAAGATATAAGAACAGTTAGCAAGAAGCCTGCCGTGGCCATACAGTTTGTAAGCAATATAAGTCTCTGTGTTTACTTGGTTGGTTCTGAACGGCTGTGGGACTGGAGGGTGGCAGAAATTTGTCCTGACTGTGGGCCAGACAGGAAAACTCTAGCTAGAGGAGACAGCAAGTAAATGTAAGCCTAACCATACTACCACAGGTATTTTTCCATAACTCAACATGCTTTGAGAGCCTGATTGTCTACTTTAAAATTCCCAGGGAATTTTGAAAACTAATCCAAAATATATCCTTATTTGTGATACTAAAATATTTATGATAATATTAATAATATTAAATTATTAACAATCATAGTTTTAACTTCTCACTTTCTAAAATTGTGCTTAGTTGGAGAACCACAATCACATCAGGTTGGTTCAGGACATCATTATTCCTTTGTGACACATGTTTTCACAAACATCCCCACACAATAACATGCTTACAAAGAAAAAAATGTATCCATGTCCATGAACTCAGTTATGCTTATCACATATATGAGTTATTTCTTGATAGAGCCATGCAAAAGCACATAAAACAGCATGAAGTGAAGGAGTTTTTGGTTTTTCGAGACAGGGTTTCTCTGTGTAGCTTTGCGCCTTTCCTGGAACTCACTTGGTAGTCCAGGCTGGCCTCGAACTCACAGAGATCTGCCTGGCTCTGCCTCCCGAGTGCTGGGATTAAAGGCGTGCGCCACCACCGCCCTGCAGGAGTTTTTAATATAGTTCTGATAGTGGAAATTTGGGTTGCATTTCTTTATGTTTAAAAATGAATTATTTTGCACCATATGGGTGAGTAGAATGTTGATTTAAAAATCTTTTTATGTATTCTAGTAAAGCAGGTATCTGAAGTTAATTTCTATTTCTTAATCATAGAGAATATGATTTGCATAATACAAATGATTCAAGCAGCTCAAAATATATACACATAAATCCTTATGAATTTTGCTTAATGCTTAGGCTTTATTTTCTGTAAAAACAATTTCATCAGAAGACAAACATTCAGTTTTGTTTTACAGTTGATATTTTAGTGTATTTAGACTTGACAATACATATGATAATTATATCATTTCATGGGTCATTTGTTAGCAATTAACTGATTTTTGCCCTTGTTCACCACAGTAAAATCTAGTTTTATGACAGCAATTTTATGTTTATGTAATTGTTTAAAAGACAACTTTTTTTTATTTAGGCCTTAAAATTCAAAAGAGCAATAACCCAAAGTAGCCAAAATATATGTGTCTAATAAAGCAGACATGGATGACCCATCTCATTTCATTAAATAGTTTTAAAAAGAATATTTCAGATTTTAATGTGTACTTTTACTAGTCGTAGAATTTTAAAAAGCAAATTCAACTCTGATTCAAATATTGATAGCATTTTGTTGTGGGATGAGCTTTTTGTACACGGTGAAGAGGTATCTTTGCTAAGGTGCCTTTTGATTGGTTTAATAAAGAGCAGAATGGCCAATAGTTAGGCAGGGGAGGATAGGCAGAATTTCTGGGGAGAGAGAAGAAAAGCTGAATCTAGGTACGTGGAGATGCCAGTGAGACACAGACCGAGTTGGACATACAGAATGGGGGAGAAGTAAAACAAAAAGCCTTGTGGCAGAACGTAGATTAATAGAGAAAGTTTGAGTTATAAGAGCAGTTGGGGACAAGCCTAAGCTGGAGACTCAGCTTTCATAATTAATAAGATGTCTCCATGTCATTTTTTTTGAGTTGGCAGTTCCAAAAGAAAGTCAAACAACAGTATTTGATGTCCATAAATGCACTGGAATCTTCGGCGAAATGGAAGCCAGATACTTGTCCTGGTTCTGTATTTCCTCCAATCCACACGTTGCTCATTACTCATACACATGAAAATACATTTTCTCAAAACTTTGTTAATAATTGCCCTGTAATAATATTCTTTGAAAAAATAACAAACTTTCATAGACATTTCAGTTAATACAACTGTAAAGATCAATCAACCATGTACTTAATATTTGTGTTTCGTTATCAGAAACAATACATAAAAAACATCCTGCTTAACCTTGTAGTTATGACTAAAAGTTTTAGTTTATGTTCTGATAGAAAAAAGCATTATTTTATATTTTGTACAAATTAAACATCATTTATGTTTTATTTAATAGAGATATATTTAAAATATTTCAAGGCTTGAGCATGCTCTTACATTATATTAGAATATTGTCTCAAGGCTATTCTTAAAGAGGGCTAAATAATATTTCAAATTATATCTTGCTTGTTTATCTATTCTATTTGTTTCATTGGCCCTTAGCAAAGACTCTTTTCTCTGTTATAAGTTATAGAAAAGTGGTATTCTTTTCTTTTAAAATGCTGTTATTTTTTCAGTATAGGTACAATAATTTGGATTTATTGGTGGGGGATATCAAACACATATTGAGAGAGAGAGAGAGATTCATTTACAGCTCCAGAGAAAGTAACATATTTTAAATTGCATCTAACCAGATATCACTTATTCTAGATGGGGTTGCTCGCTTCTCTTCTCACCACGGAAAATCTTCAGTTTCAATTCAAGTGTCAGATGTCTCTATACATTTGCAAGCTGTCTTGACATGTCTTGGAAGATCTCTTTAGTTGCTTTTGCTCCTAAACAGATGACAGGTTCATAGTAAACTTACCTTACACAATGCACACAACATTAATTCCTGGAATTGTCATCTAACATTGTCTGGAAAATTATACCTCAGAAGATGACTGGTGTGTTAGTATAAAGCATATGTCACATTATAATCAATTATTTAGTGTTGAAATTTTACTATCCATCATCCTGATGCTTTGGAAGAAAAGTTACTTATAAAGTAGCATACTTTGAAAATAAAATAGAATATACATCTCTCTAACATAAATATGTTAAATTTTTGGTTTTTTAAACATAATGAGAGGATGGCAAAAGGGGATACAAGTGATCTAATAATGGAAATTTGAAAAGGGGGCTCCTTAGGGAAGGGAGAGGAAGACAAATATGGGATAAGGAGAGAGGTGGGTGAAATAACAATTGGTATATAAATGTACATATACAGTTTTAATGAATTGCTTGTATCTGGGTTAATGATGCTCCTTCCAAGAGCCAAAGACACCAAACAAAAACCCCAATACCAGACATAAACCCTCTTTTGATTTATTGGGCTATCTAACTCCCAAAGAATTCAAACTGTTGGTATTGCTCTCTGTTCCCCTTCAGAAACCCTATTACTGAAAAAGCAGAGCCTAGGGATGCCAGGGTGGAACTGACCTCAATGCTCCCTCCCTAAGGACTAGTTTTCATAGCACCAGAAGACTCCTTGCAAGCTTTCAAAGGAGGGAAGCAACTAAAAATACTACCCATACATTATACTTTCAAACCACATAAATTACCATCATGGCATAATACATACAGATGTAGTCGTGGCACATATACATTGGTGTTAACCAACAGCCCTCTAATTAGATGTAAGACCAGCTCAATAAGAGGGATACCATGCCCGGTTCTGTGTCTCAGTTAGGTTTATTACTGCTTTGATGAAACACCATGATCAAAATCAACTTGGGGAGAAAAGTGTTGATTTCATTCATAGCTCCATATAATAGTTCATCATCAAAAGCAGTGAGGGCAAGAACTCAGAGCAGGAACCTGGAGGCAGGAGCTTATGCAGAGGCCATGGAGGGGTGCTGCTTACTGGCTTGTTCATCATGGCTTGCTCAGCCTGCTTTCTTATAGAATCCAGGACCATTAGTCCATGGATGGCCCACCTACAATGGGCTGGGCCCTTCCCTGTTAATCACTAATTTTAAAAAGTGCCATATAGCTGGAATTTATTGAGGCACTTTCTCAAATGAAGTTCCCTTCTTTCAGATAACTTTAGCTTGTTAAAAAAAAAAAAAAAAAAAAAAAACAACTTGCCATTTCTGGGAACCTGGCTAACTACCTAGGGCTATAATGGTTATTAAAGGAGAATCTACACCCACTAATAATAACATAATCCCAAACAACAACGTACAAACACTTTCCTATACCCATAAGTAAGTATAGCTTCACCCCTCATCAAGGAAACTTCTCTGTGCAACATGCAGAGAATGCTACAGAAAATTCATAACCAATGAAAATTCTGAACTGTGGAGCCCAGTCTCAATGGATATAGCTACAAAACACTCACATACCAAAGCTCAGGGAACATAGTAAAAGAGGTGGAGGAAAGAGTGTAGGAGCCAGAGGATAAGGGACTTGGCTGTGAGATGATGTTTCCTAGGGATGTCAGAAGCTATATTCATTAAATCTAACTGAAGTGACCAGTTCAACATGAGCTGAACAAGGATGACACCAATAAGCATGCCAAACACACACACACACACACACACACACACATAAATACACACACACATAAATACACACACACACAAATACACACACACACGCACAAACACACACGCACACATACACAAATACATGCACACACGTGCACACACACACAAATACACACACACATGCACACACACAAATACACACACACACTCACACACACATGCACACACACAAATACACACACACACTCACACACACATGCACACACACAAATACACACACACATGCACACACACACAAATACATACACACATGCACACACACACAAATGCACACACACACACACATACACACACACACACACACACACTCCCACAAGCCTCAAAACTACCAAAGGATTATAGGCAACTGAATAAAGCTGCGAGTGGGAGAGATGGCCCTCTCCAGGGTAACACACACCAATTGGTTGTCCATTGTCAAACTGTCAGCCCTGAAAACATACATCCAAGTAACAGTATATGGATTTAATCAGTTATATTTTGGAATATATATGTATACATGCCAATACATATATGCATGCAATAACATTCACATGTATTCAATAACAACACAAGAGGCCATGAATTTGAAAAAATGCAGGGAATGGTACATGGGAAGCTTTGGAGAAAAGAGACAGAAAGGAAAAATGTAATTAAATTGCAATTTAAAAAATAAATAAACAAGAAGTTTTTCTTTCTTCAGTTTTCAGACATAGGCATTCTCTTATTTGGTCTATTAATTTATCATTAGAAATATCATAACACTCACATACACAGTGGTGCATACTAGTAGAGCTTGAGTGAACTAAAGAATTTGTATATCTATCTATTACCAGTCTACTGTAATGGTTACTTAAACTCTTGAAATCATTTATTATAATTTTTCCTTTCTTCTCCAGTTTTCAAAGTTAAAGGAAATATATGCATTCTATCTGACCCCAACAGACTAAACCTAGATATTAAGAGCAATACAAACTACAAAAATACACATTCTCATGGGAAGTAAATACAATACTGAATAAGAACTGTGCCAAGAAAAAATCAAAAAGGAAATTTAAAAATTCCTGTAGTTGAATAAAACACTACATTATTTTTCATATTATTATTGTACATATATTATTTCATATTACTATATGAATATATAATATTATTTTATATATAATAAAATGTATTACACATATATTATTTCAACATGTAATTGAATACTAAATACCACAATCTATGGGACACAATGAAGACAGTCTTAAGAGAAAAGACAGGGTTTTTTAGGATTACATCCTTATATCAAATTAGTAATTGTTGGGTCTGGAGGGAGGGTGAGACAGTTTTTTCTAAAAGAGTAACTCCCAGTAAGTCAAATATTCTCCAGTGGAAGGCTACACATGCAAGAATATTTCAGCAGCACAAACTGGCCTTGAAGTGTGGGATGACTCATCCATAACAGGCCTGAGGGTCAGCTGGCACAAACTAGTAATAAGATACTTTCTGAGAGCCAACCTGGGTCTGCCTAGGGGCCTTTGCTATAGCAGCTGAGACATGATCTGGAGATGATCTGAACCAATGAGAGGCAGCCATGTCACACCAGCAGATGCATATTCATCAGACCTCCCCCCAGGGTGGGGTGGAGAGTATATAAGGCTTGCCTCGACCTGAATAAACTGAGCTTGTTGTATCAACATCCTCCGGAGTCTGTGTCATTGACTCTGAGCCTACTTGGCCCTCTCCCCCAAAGGGAACAACAACACAAGACCCTGCCACATTGAAGGAATGTGAATGGGGTAGGGGAGCGGATCTGGAAAGAGTTTGGAAGGAGGGAGAAAATGTAATCAAAACACATTGAACACAACTCTCAAAGAATTAATGAAAAATTTGAACTTCCTAAATTAATAACTTAATGATACAACTTTAAGATCTTGGGAAAACAAAATAACAGACCTTAGGTAGAAACAATTAAAATCAAGGATATAATTGATAAAACAGAAACTACTGCAACAAAACAATAGTACTAAAATTCATTGACATGGAGAGTTAATTCTTTGAAAAAAAAAAATATTATTGACAAATCTTTTCCCAAATTAATGAGAGAGAGAGAGAGAGAGAGAGAGAGGACCCAATGACCCCATGGATACAATTAGAGATTAAAAAAGAAATATTAAAACAGACACTGAGGGAATTCAGAGAATCATAAGAATATATTTTTAAAACCTGTATTGTAGCAAATTGGAAAAAATCTAAAAGAAATTAATGAATTTCAAAATATATAAGACTTACCAAATCCAAGTGAAGATGCAGTAATTAATTTAAATAAACCCACTATATCCAATGAGATAGAATCACTATTGAAAACTCTACCAACTAACAAAATGCCAGGGTCAGATACATTAAGTGCAGAATTCTACTTTTCTTTCATGAAGAAGTAACTCCAGTATTCCTCAAATTATTCTGTAAAATAAAAAATGAAGAAACATTTCAAAGTTCTTTTATAATGCCAGTATTACTCTGATATAAAAAGCAGAAAAAGACCCAACAAAAAAAGAAAATTATAGACCAATATTCCTTATGGATAGAGATGCAAAAATTCTCCATAAGATACTAAAGACTGAATTGATAAAATATAGAAAGATTATATATCATTAAGTTGGCTTCACTCCAGAGATGCACAAATGATTCAATACATGTAAATCAATGAACTTAATCCAGCAGATAGAGTCAAAACCAGAAATTACACGATTATGTAGAAAGTGCTTTTGACAAAATTCAATACCCATTTATGATAAAAGTTATAGAGAATCTAGGAATACAGAGGATATATTCAACATGATAAATATGGTATACCACACGCCCATGTCCCACATCATGCTAAACGAAGAAAAATTCAAAGTTCCAATCAATAAAGTCAGGAACAAGTCAAAGATGTCTACTCTATTTACTCCTGTCCAACAAAATGCTAGAACTCTTAACTAGAGCAAGAAGAAGAAAACTGATGAAGAATAAAAGGATATAAATAGGAAAGGAAGAAGTCAAATTATTCTTATTTGCAGACATTATTAGTCTTCATATTAAAGACTCCAACAGAAACTGATAAATACATTAAGCAAAGTGGCAAGAAACAAAATTAACAATAGCTGTCACATGCAACAAGGAAAAAAATCAGGAAAACAACACCATCTAAAATAGCCTCAAAAATAAAAAAGTATCGTGGCTCAAGCTAAGTTTGACCAAGAAAGTGAAAGGTTTGTACTCTGAAATCTTTAGGACACTGGAAAAGGAAACTGAAGATGATACTAAAGAATGGGAAGATCTCTAATTCTCAAGGATTGGCAAACTTAATAGTTTGAAAATGGCCATCTTACCAAAATCAATCTACAGATTCACTGAAATTCCCACCAAAATTACAATTCAATTCCTCGCAGATACAAAATGATTTAAAAATTGATATAAAAATACAAAAGACCGAAGAGAGCCAAAACAACTCTGAGTCTAATTTGTGTTTCTCATATATATTCATGGGTCTTTGTCAATCCAGGTAAGGGTAAATGACTTACCTACCAAGGGCCCTTAAAAGAAAACTGACTCACCCTCTTTTACCAGCCATCAACTGTCAACAGCTCCTCAGTTGGCAGTATGCATATATAAGTGTCTCTGCATCCCATGCTAGAATATTGACTGCTGGATCTTGTGCAGGCCACCACAGATGCTAGGAGTTAATGAGTTCAGTGATTCTATTTTGTCCGGAAGGCAGTTTCACTACTGTCCTCCTCAACTTCTGGCTCTTACAATATTTCTTCCCCCTCTTCATTAATTGTCCCTAAGGTATGGGAAGGTGTGTGATTGAGCACTCTACAGACACATATTCTCTGCATTTTTACCAGTTTTGAGTTTCTGTGTTACTCACAATCCACTGCACAAAGAAACTTGTCTAATGTGGTCTGAGAGCTGCATTAATTGGTGGGTGGAGACATGAAATTAGAGGCCAGTGTGATATATCCTTTATTTAGCAAAATAATAGTAGTAGGCTCACCCTAGAGACTTTGAATTTAAGATAATATATTTTGATCATATTAACACCTCCCTACCTTCTCCTAAATCCGTTCCTGTTCCCCTAACAGCCCAATTTTGTGTTCTCTTCCCCCACCATCAAGTCTAATTTGTACTGCTCATATAATTGGATGTGTGGCCTTCCTATGCCCTGCATTCACAAAATGTGGCTCTTATACTCTTTTTTTCTCCTTTCCCACAATTATCCCCATGCTAAGAGAGGAGGTGGGGCAAAACATAGGTTCCATTTAGGACTGAACATTATACAGTATCTTATTCTTTTTTTTTTGTTTTGTTTTGTTTTTTCGAGACAGGGTTTCTCTGTGTAGCTTTGCGCCTTTCCTGGAGCTCACTTGGTAGCCCAGGCTGGCCTCGAACTCACAGAGATCCGCCTGCCTCTGCCTCCCGAGTGCTGGGATTAAAGGCGTGCGCCACCAACGCCCGGCCCTTATTCTTTATACTTTGACCAATTGTGGGTTTCTTGTTAATTGCCATTTACTACACTTTTTTTTCAAAACAAGATTTTGCTGTGTAACAGTCCTGGCTGTCCTAAAACTCACTTTGTAGACCAGGCTGGCTTCGAACTCACAGAGATCCACCTGTCTCTGCTTCCCAAGTGCTAGGATTAAAGGCATGTACCACCACTGCTCAACAGAAATGTATTATGATTGTTTAGAGACACATTAGTCTACGGGTAAAATGATAACTCATTATAAGTCAATTTAATACTTTTTCTACTTATCAAAATAATAGTAATTGGTTCTCCCCTAGGGCTTATGCTTGTCTAGCCACAAGTTCTTGGCTGAAAATAGTGCCAAATGTAGGTTACATCTTGATTGACAATTTGTGTCAATACAGAAACCTTCATATAAATGTCCATACTAGCATTGCTCATAGCTACTAAAATTTGGAATCAACAAAGACATACTTAAATTGATGTATTTGGTTAATACTCTCCATGGATTAGGAAAGCATAAAACTATTTAGACCAAAAAATGCAATATTAAATCATTCAAAGATACAGAAGAACATAATAATGCATAATACTATGTGAATGAATGCAATGTGAACTATAGGCTCCATTGTGGTGGTATTGTGTTCCCCAAAATATTGTGTATGCTAATAAACTTATCTGGGGTCAGAGAACAGGACAGCCACAATATTAAACATAGAGGTTAGGCAGTGGTAGCATACGCCTTTAATCCTAGCATTCCAGAGACAGAAATCCCTCTGGATCTCTGTGAGTTCAAGGTCACATTGGAAACGGCCAGGCACGGTGATACACACCTTTAATCCCAGAAAGCCACACCTTTAATCCCAGGGAGTGGTGGTAGAAAGCAGAAAGGTATATAAAGCGTGAGGACCAGAAACTAGAGGCATTTGCCCTGGAGAGGCCTTTGCCCTGGAGAAGCATTTGGCCTGGAGAAGCATTTGGCCTGGTTAAGCATTCAGGCTTTTGAGCAGCAGTTCAGCTGAGACCCATTCTGGATGAAGGCTCGGGGCATCCAGTCTGAGGAAACAAGATCAGCTGAGAAGTTGGCCAGGTGAGAGTAGTTGTGGCTTATTCTGTCTCTCTAACCTTCCAGTGTTCACCCCAATACCTGGCTGAGGTTTGATTTTATTAATAAGAACTTTTTAAGATTCATGCTACACTCCATAATATATGATTCCGGCTGTAAGACATCCAAGAAAAAGCAAAACTACAGAAACTGAAGAGATTCGCAAATTGAAGTGGAAGGGAAGGAGGAAAGAATGCTAGATCCCAAAGTGTTCTCAGGGAAGTAAAATTATTCTCTTACTACAATGCTGAATAAATGTCATCACAGATTTGTCTAAATCTGTAGAAGGCACAACAGCAAGCCTGAAGCATAGTGAAAACTGGGGACTTTCCGTGACTGTAATAAGGTGTTTCATCAGTTATGGTGGATGTGCCACCCTGGTGCAGGGCATTGATGGTGACAGAAGTTGTGCAAGTGTGGGGGCTGTGCTATGTGGAAACTCGGTATCAGCCGTGTTTTGCTGATAATATCAAATTTCTTTATAAAATGAAGCTTACTGGAAATAACCAACTGCTCAAGAAGCAGAAGACAAAAGAATCATTTCCACTCTAGGGACATCTAACTTGCATTTGAACACCATGCTGTGAGCTTTCATTAGTATTAGAAAAATAACCACGGATAATATATTTTACAACTCCTATAAAACTTACTTAAGCCCCACTTTTTATTAGAGGATCTTTTCATATGAGGTTTTCTATTTAAACACGATGGAAAATCTTGGAAGTAATCTGAAATGCCCTCAAGATTCTTTTTGAACTGCTTACCAGGTCAAATGCCAGTCACAAATGACATCATTCTTTTGGGGTTTGAACATTTTATTTCTCCATAGAATATCCTTAGCTACAAGTCATAGGAAAAGGAGAAATGTTAAATTTCAGCAGTTTAATTGATTTGATGTCTTATTTTTACCTCGCATAATGTCAAATCCTAGCTATAAATGTAGGTCCTTATTAAATATAACAACTACCACTATTGCTTTTTAGAATGAAATTGTACACATTCAAGATAAATTATTTCTCTTTAATCATATTTGAAAGTAATAGTATATTATGCCTCTAATATAATTTAAAAGTTACTTATTTCCAAGGACTCTATATTATCTATAGTCCTAGATACATTTTATCTATAAAAATTATTAGATTGGGGGTATAAAAACTTTTTATTGATGTAGAAAAATGGGGTGGTCTCCATTGTTGAGTTGTTTTTCATTTGAACATTCTCATGGCTTACACCATAAAATTGGATCTCATCATTTTCTTTTATGTCTGCTTATCTGAAAGGCCATTGCAAACATATCAGCTTAAGACAGAAACATCTAAAGCCATGTGACATTAGTTTTCTGTTCTCTGTGTAATAGCCAGTGAGCAGAAGACAATGTATCATAATAACTGCCATGACCAACAACGTGTCTTAGGTAAGAATGATGAACCAGGTGTATATGCAAAGTGAAAACTGAGGCAAAGTTCTAGTCATTAATTTTGTTTTACAGTCTTCTATTTTTCATTACAGTTGTGTTTACATTGAATTTGGTTCCACAGTATCATTATTCTATGGCAATAAAGGTAGATTAGATTGTTCCCAAAGCTGGGAAAACACACTCCTGCACACACACACACACACACACACAGACACACACACACACAGACACACACACACAAGACAGAGACAGAGAGGTTATGGAGAATGGTAATTTAAATTCTGTAAGTAGATATATAAACAAGCATCTCAACTAACAGTGACATGTGTTGATAGAAACTCACACAAATGCAACATCAAGGCTTAAAATAGTACATCACTGAATTTTGTCAGAAGGCCCATATCTTTGGCCTGTGCCAAAATTAACATAGATTATTCTCACTTACAATACTACATATAGCCAATGCCCTAAAATTAGAAGATTAAAGTCTCAAAGCAGTTGATAAAAAAAATAATATGCTGTTACATTTGACATTTTAAGTTACATAAGTTTGACAACAGCTTTTTACTCATTTCTTAGACTCATTGAAAATATATTTCTATCATTCCTATATTATCTCTCTTAAAATATGATAATATAAATGAATAAAATTTGTTTTAAAAAGCTGTCACCTGTCTACATAGAGATTTTAACCTCCAACCTTTAAGCAGAGGGATTAGACACAATAACGTAAGCTTTATTAAGTAGAATCCAAAATAGTCCACTCAGCTCCAACCTATTCAGGCTAAATAAAAGATAACAGATATGCTCTGAAAGGCTTTGCATCCATGGAGAATACTGTCAACACAAGAAGTGGCCACTGAGAGAACTTCTTAATGTGATTTTGCAAAGTGGCTTTCCTGAAAATGGGGAACTTCTCCTTCAGTGTTTACTGACCCGCGGAAATGAGTGTCCTGGTCCTGAGAGGACATCAGAGGTGATCATAATAAGAAAGAACTTAGAAAATCTGACTGTCTGGGATAGAGTCTGGGCCTGGAACCCTTCTCAAACTCTGGGGAAAATAGCTGGGTGGAACTTGCCATGTGATAGGATAAGGACTGAAGAGATAAAATGGAGTGTCCTACACTCCAATCTTGTTATTCTTCTTTTCCATTCTCACAGTGGATCTCTGATCACAACCTACCCAGCTCTCTAAGATGTATATGCTGAATGATGTGTAGGTGTTACTCATCTTCAGCATGTGTTATCTGAAGAGCAGCATTTCCAACAAAGTTTTCCTCACCTGAAAAAAAAGAGAAAACTAATGTCATACACATTGATTATTTGAAAATTATTGAACAAATCACAGCATGTTATTTTAAACTAATTATTTTAAACAATTGAAAAATATGCTAGGCAAAATATTGTACTTATTAAAGACTAATTCTTGGAAAATATAAAATTGTCAACCTTATATCTGTACTGTACCAATTTTACTCATTTAATAAAGTCTACTTAAGACTTAAATCCTCTAGTTAATATCCATTCTCCTATTATTTCAAAACATGTACAAATCATTTTAAATTTATCATTATAAAAACCTGTTTAAATAGATCTGCATGCTAGCAGGCATAGTTTCTTTCAAATCTCTCACCATGTAGTCAATTTGTGCTGAGTCCACATACATCCCCTTAGAAGTCTCTTGTCCTGACACTATCCTAACTGGAAACTCTTCCCACACCACCTTATATCATTAACTGCACCGCACACACATGCTCTGTTTCTTCCCGTGAAACAATGACTAAGTGAGGTGAGGACCACAACCCCTTGCTTTGAGCGACTCAGTTCTCACTCCAGACAAAAGCCATTTTACCTAAAGGAAAAAAATCTGTTAAAACAACAACAACAACAACAAAAACACATTTGTGTCATTCTTTCGGTGACACATCATGATTACCCTCACTTCTTGGGGATGGTGACTTTGTAAATTTTCTATCCCTCCTTAATTTTTAGGTTATACTGTAATAAATATCATTTACCCCTTCTCTTTCCTCATTCCAAACCCTCCCATATAACCACTCTTGTTCTCTTTCAAACTTATGGGTGTTTTCATTAACTGTTACATGCATATGTGTATATGTATATATACATATATTCCTAAAAACAACCTGCTCAGTCTGTATAATGTTACTTGTATGTATGTTTTCAGAGCTGACAATTTGCTATTGGATAACCAACTATTGTGTTCTTCTTTAGGAAGGCTATTTCTCACATTCCCAGCATTTCTTACTTGCCTGTCGTTTTTTTGTGTAGGGGTGAGGCCTCATTTTCTTTTCTCCATCTATTTAGCATGCCTATTGATGTTCTTGTTCATCTCATGTTTAGGGAGTCATGTTGGTGAGAATTTATGGGTATAACTTCTGACATTAGTAGGAGACACAGTCTCCCAGGAAACTAATACACATAGCTCTCCAAAGCATACTGCTTATTACTAAAGAGGAAATGGTATTGCTCAGGGTTGAATAAGACATTCTCAAGGGATAAACACATATGGTTAATGCAATCAGTTTTAGTTCCACTTAACATTTTATAATCCAGTGGTTTACACTAATAAACTCCGCCTGTAGATAGAGTTAGAAAGAGGGATATAGGAATCTATTTTTTAAATGTAATTGATATCTGTAATTCTTCCTTTTATGTAGCTCTAGATAACCTAGAAATGTCTATGTAGACCAAACTGTCCAAAATTAGTGGCAATCTTCCCATTTCAGGTTCTTGTATGCTAGGATTGCTGGTGTGTTCCACCATACCTAGTGAAATCCATACTTTATAATTAAGTACAGTATCCCCTTTTGGTCATTGTTGTATTGAAAGTTATGCCTTCTTAGATGTTGTTTGAAACTAAGATGCTTCATTCTTTATTTCCCTCCATCTCACTGTGATTTCTACTTTAAATGACCAACTTCAAACATCTTTTAAATAATAACCTATATAAAGGGCTATCTGAGTGATTTCTACGACTTCAATATTGTGAATAATGCAACACAAAGCACAGAGCTGAGAGTCTGTCTTCAAGATCTAAATTTCAAATTCTTTGGCTGTATAATGTAGCTAAAAGTGGGATTTCTAGATCCCATTGTAGTTCAATGTTTTAAATTAATGAACACTGCACACCATTTCCAAAATGACTGGTACTAATTTACATGCTTACCAACAGAAAATTAGCAATCCTTTTCCTCTACATTTTATTCATTCTTTTTTGTTTCGTCTCCTTGCTTGTTGTTTTCTCATTTATTTGTTTTCATAATAATCTTGACACAAGTGCTGTATTCCTATGAGTCTAAATCCTCTATATTTATATTCCACAAGTAAAACTATATTTGTATTCATGTACCTGGCCTATTTGACTTTTAAAGATGCCCTACATGATCATTCATGATGGTGTAAAATAGACTTCCTAATTTTCAGGTCCTCCGAAAGTGTATTCCATTGTACATAGACACATGATCGTGTACACACACACACACACACACACACACACACACACACACACACACATTAGTCACATTCTGTGTTTCTGCTATTTGTTGCTGGACAGTTATGTTGCTTCCACTTCTTGGCTACTGGGAACAATGCCACAGTGTGCATAGGCATATAGCTATTTCTTAAACTGCCTTCATTTCCATAAAATCTACACCATGCAATGGTGTTCTTCATCCACACGGTATTGTTTTTATTTTTTGAAATGGGGTCTCACTATGTAGCCCTGGATCCCTGGAACTCACTATTTAGACCCTACTGGTCTTAAACTCATAGAGCTCTACCTCCCAAATAAGGCACCACTCGAGGCCCTTTGAGAGATTTTTATACTGTTTTCCATCATGCCAATGTGAAATTAAAGACCAGCCAAGAGAGTGCAAGTGCCCTCTTTACCCCACATTTTTTGTTAACACTTGTTACCTATTCTTTATTGCATAATAGTCATTTTAGCAAGTGTGAACTGGTAACCCAGTTAATGTGAATTTCCTTGGTTTTTAACCTTTTCACAAAAACCCATTGGCTATTACTAAATTGTGTGTGTGTGTGTGTGTGTGTGTGTGTGTGTGTGTGTGTGTGCGTGTGTGTGTGTGTGTGTGTGTGTGTGTGTGTGTGTGTGTGTGTGTGTGTGTGTGTGTGTGTGTGTGTGTGTGTGTGCGTGTGTGTGTGTGTGTGTGTGTGTATACCTGTGTGTGAATACACATGTTGTTCGAATCTGTACAGAAACCAAAAGAGACTGTTGGATTCTCTGGAGCTGGGGTTTCATGGAGTTGTTATTAGCTGCTTGATGTGGGTTCTGGCAACTAAATGCTGATCCTCTGGTTAAAAGAACTAAGTGCAGCAAGTGTAGTCAAACTTGAGACACTTCTCAAACACCTCAAACCTTTTTTTTTCTTAAAAAAAAACATCATTTTAAAATAATGTTATTTGATTTTTTTTTACCATTTGAGTAATTTGAATTTCTTATTTACTATAGGTTGTACACAATTGCATATTAACCCATAATGTATTCATTCTCCCTTTCTGTCATTTTTCACACTCTTATTGTTTCCTGTGGACTACAGAAGTTTTAGAATCTAATACAATAAATATTTATATTGATAAATATTTATTTTTGCTGTCTATGTTGTTTTGACCAAAAAAAAATTACTGCACACATCAATGTCATGAAATACGTCACCATTTATATTTCTACTGGCTTCGTAATTCCAGCTCAGTTGACTGAAAGCACAAGAATGCACTGTTGGCTTTGTATGCAGCTCCATTAGTCAGTGTGTCTGCCTTTGCTCTCGTCCACTGCAGTTTGTGAGAACCATTCTTTTGTGATTACTCTAAACTTTGAAACCACGTACTAGGATGCTTATTATTTTGTCTCTTACAAATAATGTCTTTTTGACCAGTAGCTACTCAGAATCTTTTATAATTCAATTCAAATTTTAGGGCGTTTCATTGTTCCTATAAAATGTCATTAAAATTTGAAAATAAATTTCACAGAACTTATAGATTGTTTTGGATAATAGGAGTGTTTTGATATTAATTAACACTATCTATAAACAGGATATTTTTTCTAGTCTGTGTCAGCTTGAATTTCTTTCGTTTTTGTTTTCTAGGTTTAAGTAAACCTTTCAGATATTTGGCAAAGTTCATGCCTACAAACTTAATTTTCATGCTATTTTATGAATTTCTGTGATTTTTCTTTGACATTATTTACTAATGTAGAAAAGCTTGTGAAGTTGTACTTTGATTTTGAATGCTACAGCATCATTTAATTGTCCCAAAATTCTACATAACATTTTTTCCATGTTTTTTCCAGCTCTGATCATATTATTTGGAAATAAAAATAAGTCACTTCTTCCTTACTTTTATTAATTCAATTTATTTCATACTTAACCAGGAATTTTTGAGAATTTGTACTCTTTGTTTTGTTTTCTTTGTAATAATATTTTCGAAAATGTCACATATATGTGATATATCTTAATAATATTAACCTCTTACTTTCCACATCCAATTTCCTCCAGCACCCTTCCAGAATATCCCTTCCAGCTTCATGCTTTATTTATTTATTTATTTTGTCCCATTGAGTTCTATTAGTAGTAGCACATTCACAAGGGTATGGGTGCATCCACTGGAGAGTAGGCAACCTACCAGTTGCCATCCCTCCAAAGAAAAGTGACTCTCCTTCTTCCACATACCATCAACTGACAGTGGTCCCTCAGCTAGGGGTGGAGTCCTGCAAGTCACCACTTACTCCATAATGGAATTTTTAACTGGCTTGACCTTGCAACAGTATTGTACAGGTAACAATAGCTACTGTTAGTTCATGTATACAACAGTTATATATTACCCAGAAGACAGTATTTAATCTTATTCCTTCCAAACCTCTGGCTCTTACATTCTTTCTAACCCCACTTCTGTAATGTTCCCTGGGCCTTGAATATGTAGCAGGTTGATATAGATCTATCTGTGGCTGCACACTTGAATTAATTTTTTTCTCTGAAGTTTGAGAATTAGGTCTATAACCTCACCATGCAATACTACAATAAGATGCTTATCTACCCAAGGTTGAAATTGGCATATATACTATAAACATAAATATTTAGATGGCAATTTGACAACATGACCATTTAGCAAAACATCAACAGTAAGTCCAACACAAGGCCTATAACTTCCACAGTCATGAGCTTTGACCGTGTTTGCAGTAACAGACATCAATTCCTTACTGTGTAAGAGGCCGTAAATCCAATCAAGAGAATAACTGATCACCTCCATAAACAGTGCTACTACTGTTGTACAGGGGACACGTATTTCCCAGTAGGTTATATCTGTATCATACGGGTCAGGCGCTGGGCAGGACCACTAATGTGATTTTCGCCCCCATTGTCCTGCATAGCACCTTCTAACACTGGAAGACCTAGCCAGCAGAGAGTTTCTTGATCAAAGTATTATTTCTCTGTGTTCTGCAACTAATGTTCTTGTTTCATTTTTGAACTTAGAGGAAAAGTCAGTTTATCACCTATGAATATGTTGTTAGCTATGGGCTTTTCATCTATGTACTTTATAGTTTAAAACAATTTTGTTCCATATTTTTTTGTTTTAAGCTATGAAGACAAATCTTAAATTTGCCAAGTTCTTTGTTTTTTTATGGATTAAGATGATTATGTAAATGTTTTATACTTCATTCTGTAAATTTGGCATCCTTATTACTTGCATGCTGTATATTACAATATTGTATACATACTGTGTACATATATATGTGTTGGACATATACATATGTCATATATATATAAATGATAAATCATAATCATGCTATATTGTCTTGTTCTTGAGGCAGAGAAATTGTAAGACCCAGAGGTGATGGGTAACTCCAAGGAAACTATATCTTCCAGACACAGCAGGGCTGATGCACATATAAACTCACAAATTCTGTAACAATACATACAAGACCTGCAAAGGTTCAAGCCAGACAGAGTCCCGACACTGAGAAAGAGTAGTGAACATGGGGTAGGTCCCACTCTTAACCAAGACGATGTCTGCAATTGATGTTCACTATTTTTTAAAGTTTTTAATTTTTTTAAATTATGTATATGCGTGTGTGTGCATTTATACAAGGGTATGCAGTACCCATCAAGGCCATGAGGGTGTCAGGTCAACTGGAGCTGGACTACAGGGGCTGTGAAAACCTGACATAGGTTCTGGGAAATCCCGGCAGGGTGTATGCATTTTAATGTGCCAATTATTTAGCTTGCTACTGTTTTACTGAGGACTTTCACATTTTTTGCAGGAAACTTCCAAACGATCTTTTTTTTTTTTTTGAGATTATAATACAGTTACAACATGTCTAACCTCTCTTTCCTCCCATCGAACCCTTCCATATAACCCCTTCTCTTCTTCAAATTCATGGTCTCATTTTTCATTGATTGTTATTGTATGTGTATGTATATATATACATATGTGTGTGTATGTATGTATATGTATGTATGTATATATGTATTTCTAAATATGACCCTGCATATTACTTTACATGTGTTCTCAGGGTCAACCATTTGGCCCTGGAAAACTGATCTGTGTGCTCTTCTCTTAGGTTGCACTTTCCTTTTCTTCTATTTTCAATTTTATTTTGCTTTCTTTCTGTTTCTTATTGATACTGGTCCCTTGTTATGTTCACTAATGATCGTTGTTTAATGTTTGGAAAAAATTCAAAGACTATAATTAGTTCATTAAATACTTTGTTGAAATACTCATGAAATGATCTTGTCCTGGGAGTTTTTGTTGTTGTTGTTGTTGTTGGATGGAACATCTGGAAAAAACTAAAAACTCAAGCAGCTGGGCACACTTTTGAGGGATTTTTTCGTTAACTGGGTCACTTGAGGTAGAAAAACCCATTTTAATGCAAATCATTGGAAGACCCATCCTGAATCTTGGTCACACCTTTTTGTGGCAACCCCAAGCACTGCCAGGGCAGATGTCTGTCAAGTTTTGCTGGTGTGGAACCACTGTGACCTTTGTTACCTGGCAGCTAAGAATGTGTTCTCTGCAACAAGGTCTGGACTTCCTCCTGTGACTTATAGGTACTCTGTCTTGAGTACTCAAACTCAACTCCAAATTTGTTGATTACATATATTCCTCTATTATTTAATTTATTTAATTCTTAGTAATTATTAATTAACTCACTTAATTATTACAGTTATAGCTTTACATTCATATACTATATTAAACATTCCCTCTTCAAACTTTTCTGTGGTTTCATTCTTATATGAATCAGGCAAACACACAGCCCATCACCACCACTATAGTCCAGACTTTTATCTTTGTTCTTTTCAATTACGCAAAATCTCCAAAGAAGTATAAGATATTACAAGACTTAATATATAGTTCATTAAATTCTAAATGCTAAATTAAGAAAGAATGACAATTCTCTGAAAAAGAGGGATGAACAGAAAACACTTAAATTCTAAAATACACAGTTTATAGGAGAAGACAACAATTGTCCATTAACTTTCATCATAAGTTCTTAGTTGGAATGGATG
>CABHPH010156431.1:0-29467 GCA_902168325.1 Peromyscus nudipes
CCAAGGACAGAGTCTGTATTACCCATCTCAAAGGGGTCTAGGATATGGAAGGTTAAGGGCTGCCATTTTAAAAGGATATAATCTAAAAGTGCTCTTAAAGGACTAGACAAAGATAAAGTCGACCAGCAAAGGCAGCCAGCGATGAAAACATAAGGAAATGTTATTTATCTGAAGAGTGGGAAAACTTTATGTAGGATGTGGGGAGAACCCAAAGGATTCTGGAACCATCTAGGAAGTCTGAGGAGAGTAAACCGCCTTGGTTTCTCTTATGTTCTCCACAAAGTAGCTTGTCCCCATGTCCCCAGGAGAACATCCTTTTCAGTAATTAGTTGCTAGAGATTTACATTAGTGCACATCCAGCGTATTTCTCTATTATAAGGTATTTAGGACTTTAATGTGGCTAAGACTTTCTCTCCAGCTCCTTTCTTCCAGGGAATCCTGTTGAAATGATTCGTCACATTTCTTCATCTTGCTCTTAGGCACCTCTTCCATTGGGGCACATAAAGCGAATGCAAGAGGTATACAACTTCAATGCCATTAACAATTCTGAAATACGATTCAGGTACATCATTTTAACTTGTCTCTGTGGAAGAAAGCAGAATGCTAGCTTAAACCGTGGAGAAAGGGAAAGAGAGTCTGAGAGGCCATGAATCTTGAGACCCTCGTCATGTCCTACGTAGATAGAGTGCATCAAAGCGATAGTTGTGATGTATAACGTGATGATATTAACCTTTTTGCTAGATTGTGTTCTAAGCTACCCTCAACCTAAAAAAAAAAAAAAAAAAAAATAGAATGGAGAGTTCACTAGTAAATAGGCTTCCTTTTCCAGTAGCCAGAACAACTTTGAATGGGAATTGCTAGAAACCTTTGATTCTGTAATATGTTAACCATCCTTAACTCCGGTTTGTAGTGTAAGGTTTAGATCAAAGTTACTTCCTTCAGAAACTGACTTTATAAGACACACGAACACTTCTGTAGTCCAAGCCTAACACCTGATCTTTCCCAAGAACCAGCTCCTCCTCCTTCTCTTCTCCAGTTGTTAGCTGTGTATGTGCAGATGTGCATGGATGACGTAAAGGTGCACGATGCGATTATAACGGGATTGTTAGCTGTGTACAGATGTGCATTGATGACATAAAGGTGCACGATGCGATTATAATGGGATTGCTCGTCTCTGTAGCATAAATGTTTAGGAATACTGTTCATTTCCTTCCCTCCTCATCCTCTCTCCCATGCCCCTAAAACATCCTTCTTTCAGATGGTTACGGCTCTGCATTCAATCGAAATGGGAGGAAGCAATTCCTTTGGCTCTAAAAATGGCAACTGAACAGGGAAGGATGAAGTTCACGCGACCTTTGTTCAAGTAAGGCCAAAGCGGACCGTGTCTCACAGTCAGGGAGGGAGAGGAAGCAGATCCGGAAGACAGGGCTTGTTAAACCCTTCTGTATTTCCGCCCGTAGCTCCCTGGTAGAGTTCTGTGAGTGCCCGAGGCCCTAGATTCGGTACTGGTCCTGCCTGATGGGAAAAGTAACTCTGTAAGATGCCATCGGCAGCATAATTTTAAATGTACTTCAAGTTTATTATCATAAATAAGGAATTGGTGCTTGTGACCATTTAAATTTTAAAATAATGTCCTGAGCTGTTTCGGGAGCATGATATGTGATTAGCTGCTGCAGGGCCAGGCAAGAGGAAAAGGAAGTAAACACAAGACAGTCTTAGAAACACAGAAAGATTCTGGAAAGGAGAAAATTTGGCATGTGGGGGCAAGGAAGAGTCTAAAACGAAATACAAAGAGAAATTTGCACATAAAGCAAGCTCTCTGAGACAAATGTCGCTTGATGTACAGTAGAGGAGTGCTCGGGAAGTACAGGGCGGGATGTATTTTAGCAACAAGATGCAATTTAAGAATATCTCCATTAAATTCCCCGATTAGGTATTTGCTCCATATTATTAAAAAAATCATAATCAATGGCATAAAATTTCATAATTAGTGTGTTGGCCTTGCATTACTTCCTAAGTATAATAAAATTTTGTCAATGCAAGCCATTACCCAATTTTTAAAATATGGCCACAAAATTACTTTTGAAGGTATTTTGATGCAGTCTTCACATGCTTTCTGTAATTAAAACCCATCTATTATGGTGATATTTTATTTGTACTGAAATGTGGTTTTATTTGTATGTAAATAAAGTTGCCTGGGGGTCAGAGCTAATAGCAAGCCACAGCAGAAGCTGGGTGGTGGTGGCGCGCACCTTTAATCCGATCACATGGCAGGCAGAGTCTGTGTGTTCAAGGACACAGCCAGCATGCAGACACAAGCCTTTAATCTCAATACCAACCATAGAGACCTGGAGGTCTGTATAGACAGGCAGTGATGAGGAGGTCATGTGGTTGGGTTTACAACCAGTGAGAAGGCAGAACAGAAAGTCAATAAAAAGACAGACACACAGAAAGTAGGTCTCTTTCTCAAGGGAAGGACGGCAGCGGCAGTGGGTGGTAAGAAGGCGGATTTAGTCTCATGCTCTACCGACTGAGCTAGCCGGGCTTTTAACTCTGCATTTGGCTCTGTGTTTCTTATTTAATAAGACTGTTCATCTACAATCTGTTGTTTTAAGTGAGTGATGTCTACTTCAAATAAGACTGTATATACCCTTTGGGGCCGGCAGGATGGCTCAGCAGGCAAGACACATACATGCTGCCAACCCTGATGACCTGAGTCCAGTCCCTGGGATTCATATGGTGGAAGAGAAGCAACTTCCACAGGCTGTCCTCTGACCTCCACACCTGTGCTGTCACACACACACACACATACACATACACACACACACACCATAAAGAAAGAAATGAACGCAAAAACTTAAGAACACTATGGGAAGTGTTCTGTCTTGTAGCGTAAAACTAATAGCCAATCTTAAAATGACTAATCCTGCATTTTATATATTCACCCCCAACTTACCATTACTGTTTAATTATGGTTGGTATTTTCACTCTTACTGTATGAAGTTTTCAGAAAGTCTTTTTTGGTTTTTTTCGAGACAGGGTTTCTCTGTGTAGCTTTGCGCCTTTCCTGGAACTCACTCTGTAGCCCAGGCTGGCCTCGAACTCAGAGATCCGCCTGCCTCTGCCTCCCAAAGGCTGGCATTAAAGGCGTGCGCCACCACCGCCCGGCCTCAGAAAGTCTTTTTAGAAGTTGGAATGTTTATACTCTTAAATGGTTGATTAAAATAAGCTTGGAAAGCACTTAAAAAAAAAAAAGGCAAAGTAATCGAAGTTCACGTTCTCATACGAGGCCAATGTTTAGCCAGTCATACCTGCATACTGCTTGGTAATGGCTCCAATCCCTCCACCCGAGTCCCTCCATGTAACGCCCCTCCAGATAGCTATGACCTGCTCTTTGATGGGCCAGAATTGGATACGGAGTTTGTACGGGGCCATCTGGTTTTAGTCGGGTGATACCCTGCTGTGATCTTGAATTTAACCTCGGTGTTGACACGATTTTTCTGCCCCCTTTCCATCTCTCTTTGCCTATCTCCATTTTCTCTGCAGGGATCTGGCGGCCTTCGACAAATCTCACGACCAAGCTGTCCGCGCCTACCAGGAGCATAAAGCCAGTATGCATCCCGTGACGGCGATGCTGGTGGGGAAGGATTTGAAAGTGGATTAAGGACCTGATGGTCGCTGATTTTACATTTCCCTTTTTCTTTTTTTTTTTAAATTGAACCTATGAAGAAATACAAAATTTTAACTCATTGTAATTAAAAATGTCTTCATTTTTTTTAATTTTCTCATGATTTCACTAAAATTCTCTACCTTTTAAAAATAATGTGCTATAGTCTTTGTGAACTTTACTGAACTTTACTCTTTTGACTTACAAGTTTTAATATTTCTTTAGAGGCAGGAGCTCACTGCATAGCTTAGGCTGACTTTGAACTTTCCATTCCCTTTCTCACCTTTCCGTATGCTAGAATTACAGGTGTGTGCTACCACGCCCAGTAGAAGTTTCAGATTTTTACATTAGATGTTTTTTTTTCAGTGTAATTACAAAATATTTTGACACATTACTTAACTAATGATTTATTTGTTTAAAGATTTATTTATTATGTGTACAGTGTTCTGCCTGCATGTATACTTGCAGGCCAGAAGAGGGCACCCGATCTCATTACAGATGGTTGTGAGCCACCATGGGGTTGCTGGGAATTGAACTCAGGACCTCTGGAAGAACAGCCAGTGCTCTTAACCTCTGAGCCATCTCTCCAGCCCCCAACTAATGTTTTATTAATGTTCTCTTGCCATACTGGTTATTTTTATATTTGAATTTGCCAGCAGACCAAAAATTCAGCATGATCAGTATTTTGCTTTTTATTTTACTTTTTAAAATGTGTGTGTGTGAGTGCATGTGTCTTGAGTACGATATACATGGGTCCACATGCACAGAGGCCAGAGGACATCTCCACAGGCACTGTCCACATTTATTTTTAGAGAGGGTCTCTCACTGGTAACTGGACACATAGGCTAGGCTCGCTGGCCAGCAAGCCCCAGAATCAGCCTACCTTCACCTCCGTAGCTCTGAGATGACAAGCATGTGACTGGCTTTTTTAATGTGGGTTCTGGGATCAAACTTAGGTCTTTGAAAGGTAAACACTTTATCAGCTGTGTTCTTTCCCCAGTCCAGGGTTCTGCTTTTTAAATAACTTAAGCATGAACACTTGGATTTGCCTGGTTGTGATGGGATAGATTCTCCTTCCAGAGTTGTGTGATCCCTGGCGGGACCCTGTGCTCCCAGCCCTGGATCCATGCTGCTGGTCCAGCATGCTTGTCCAGGTCTTCTGTTCGTCACAGGTCAGATGGCCACCCTGGACACCAATACCTCCCAGTATCCCTCACTCCATTCAGCCTCCTTCATCACCTCAGTAGCCAGTGGGATTCTTCACCCTCACAGAGCATATGGCATGTGAAGACACATATTGAAAATGATTGAATTTGAACCAAATAAAAGGCAGGCCTAACGGAGCATCCTGTAATGCCCAGTGGTGCCCCGGGGCATTTCCACACTCGGTTTGGGACTCTCTGGGGCATTAGGATTTTTCCATTGCAGGGTACAAAAGCCAAGTTGGTAAGAGCAGAGGAGTGTTATTTAGGACTCACAGATAGACAGACCACAGAGCTGTCAGTGTTCCTGTCTCATGTGCTTCCCTTTCCCACACTGCACTCTGGACCCCTCCTACCTTTGTGTTAACGTGTACAGACCACCACAATTCCAGATTCTCCAGTTGAGCCCATTCCTGATCAAATAAAGTCCAGCCAAGGGGAGGAGTGTTGTCTTAGAGTGTGTGTGTCATCACTGGGTACCCCCTAAAAATGTGAAGATTAAGAACCCCCTAAAGATGAGGCGGGCATCAGAAGTCCCCGTCCAGTCCTGGAATCGTGAGACATCTTGCTCCCCTTCTGCCTAACAGTTGTGGTCCCTTGGTGGGTTACAGTGTCCTGTTTCCTAGCATGCAGCTCTCACTTGTATTTCTTCCCTGGAACGGGTAGGGGGCGCCCAAGACACATCCTGCTACAGGTTTACCTAGGACCAAGGACTGGCTCAAGCTCAGTTATGTCCCGAGTTGTCTCTTGTCAGAGCAAATGCACACGATCACCAGAGGAAGTAAAAGAGAGGAAATTTCTAAATGATGGAAAAAACCAAACTGGTGATGCTAATACAGTCTGAGAACGAATTCCACCCACCTAGCCTTAGGTGGTTTAAGAAAAAAGAGAGACGACAGCGTAGCGGTCATCCACCAAGCAAAGAAAACGAGGATATAGGGACAAAATGACAATTGGCTACATGATGTTTGGAGTCTGTGTAGAGTCCTCACGTGGCTGAGTGTGACATCACCGGAAACTGGTATCATCTTGGAATTACTCAAAAGCTGGGCTTACCTGGGGTGTCAGCAAGGGCACCCAGTAGTTTGGATGACCTGAGGGGTAGTTGGGCATCTCCATCTTTATGAGTCTGTTCATCTCCGGACACCAAGCCCAGGAATGTGCCTGAGTGGGAATGGACCTCGTTTCATCTGCGGCACCCGGCACAAAGAGCTTGACGCCTACCAGGTGTTCAGAAAGGACTTGGTGAATGAATGAATGAATGAATGAATGAATGAGGGTCGAATGAAGGTGGTTCACACCTGAGGGCCACAGCTTTCCCAGAAGTGTAGAAGATGAGACCTGTGTCTGGGAGTTGGATGCAGGTTGAGGAGAGGGGAAGATATGGGCAATTCCCTTTGGGGAGGCATGAGTCAAAGGGCGGAGCTGTCTATCACCCACATGACCACAGGACTTGTTGCAACAGTCTGCTGGGGTAAGCAGGTGACAGTCCAGTGTAAGGGCTTGGGGCATGGGTTCCGCCCCAGATACAGGCACGGGTTCAGGCTAAGTGTCACCGTATGGACAACTAGGGCAGCTTCATAAGCATCGGGGTTCAGGAGAAGGAAGAATTCAGAAGTTGGGTTCATGGGCAGAAATGAATTCAGGGTGTGTTCTGAAGGTTAGATACTGGAACTGAAGAAGATAACATCTCTATCAAACTGATGTCAAATTGCAGGGCACGGTCGGGGTGTGTCTATCTGATGAACATACTTCCACTAGACCCTGAGAGTGAGCCCCTGGGTTCGGATGTGGGTGTTGGCAGAAGTGACTACCTGTTCTAAAGTAGAAACA
This sequence comes from Peromyscus nudipes, assembly GCA_902168325.1. NCBI lineage: Eukaryota > Metazoa > Chordata > Mammalia > Rodentia > Cricetidae > Peromyscus > Peromyscus nudipes. The sequence continues at coordinate 6,703 of CABHPH010156431.1, forward strand.
GGCTTTCTGTTGGGATGATCAATTTCTCAGAACTGACGTACGACGCAAGCGCGCATTTCTTTGAATCCCTTCCACTCCATCAGTGTCCTTAACATGGGTGGGGAAGGATTGGGTGGGGGCAGGGGTTGGCAGTTACTTGCAGCGAAGAAGCTTAGGTGAATTGGGGATATCCAGGTGCCAAGATAAGGAATATTCACAAAACAACTGAGGTCATGTGGAGTGTTAGAAGTCCAAGTCCTGGTGAGAGTAATCCCAAACACTTCTGTAGCGTCCCCATCCAGCAGACTCTGACCCAACACATGAGTTCATTCTGTCTTTCCAGCTGCCCATTGGGATAGGTACTAGTGATATCTCTATTTTAAAGCTGAAGCCCAGAGGAGTCAAATAAATCACAGAGCCAGGATTTATTCCAGGTAGATGCTGCAAAGCACACCAGTAAACAGTTTGCCTTTGGATGAGGAAACAGGCTGGTAATTCACTCACCCCAGGGCCATAAGCTGTTGTTCATACTCTAGACACAACCTTGAGTTGTGAAAATGATCTCTTTCTTCTGTGGAGTGGCAGCTTCAGAGGCACAAATCAGGGTCGGGGAGGCATTGCTCAACACTTGTTTGTAGAATGAGTTTGTAGAATAAATAATGAATGAGGATTGCCACACTCCGGGTGTCACAATTGACCGAGGGGATGAGTTTTACCAATTGAGTAATTCCCTAAAGGGGAGGTGGGGTGGGCATGGTGTTTATGAGCAGCTTTCTAGAAAGAACTCAGAAAGGGAGAGAGAACTGGGGACCCTGATCAGGAAGGATACCAGCAGGGCTCAGACCTCCAGAGGAAGAGACCTTTGGTCTTTTTGTCTACAAGGCTGCATCTCTCTCCAGCCCCTAGTTCGGCTTCCAAAAAGGCCAAAGGAACACCAGAGCCGGCGATAAGTATTTGTTCAAAGTGTGAATGAGTGAAGGCGAGGGAAGGGGTGTGTTTTGAAAATCCATTTTCCGTCTCCCTGCCAACCACACCCCAGTAGGCACTCCCCTCCCCGGTAAAGGATAAAGGCTCTCCAGTCTGGGACGGTAGGTAGGGAAGGAGCCAGCGCTGGGTTTGCAGTGGCCTGTTGCTTAGAGGGACTGTCGCAGTAAACGAGCCATGCCGAGGTACACGGTGCACGTGCGTGGGGAATGGCTGGCGGTGCCCTGCCAGGACGGGAAGCTCACCGTAGGCTGGCTGGGCCGCGAGGCTGTGAGGCGCTACATGAAGAACAAACCGGACAACGGTGGCTTCGCCTCGGTGGATGAAGTGCGCTTCCTCGTGCGCCGGTGCAAGGGCCTGGGCCTGCTGGATAACGAGGACCTGCTGGAGGTGGCCTTGGAGGACAATGAGTTCGTAGAAGTGGGTGAGTGGCCCCCGCAGGGGAACGGGATGGGCTGCCGTGGGACGGCCTGGAAGAAGCCACCCTCGTGTCAGGGGGAAGGATGAAAAAAATCGGTTTGAGTACTTGACCTGTGGGGTGGGGGTGGGAGGGTTCCCAAGCTAAACTTTTCACCCACCTTTTCCTCAGCCTGCTGCAACAGATGCAGAGAGGCAGGTCCTAAGTGACAAGAGTCTGCACTTGAACCCAACCAAGGCTGCAGATCTGAATCCCCTTGCAATTACAGAATCCTTCTGCCATCGGATAAACCTCAGCAGACCTAAGGCCCGCAGCACAGCGGTGCTGAGCTTTCAGATTTAAAAGAAGCAACTGCCGGAGTAGAAAGTGGAAGCAGGCTAGAACTTAGGTCCCACGTCTACCTTCCTGCTTTTTGCTTTCCTGTATAAAGACGCTAAGGCCGTGGGGGAAATGCAGGAGATCCCGTTCCAGCAGCCACGGCCAGATCATGCAAGCTCAGTGCATGGAGGGGCCATTCCTGGGTCTGGCAGCAGCCCAAATGTGGCGCCCTGTGGTCTGCAAGTTCCCCCTCTCTCCTCTTCTTGTTTCAGTCATCGAAGGCGATGTAATGTCTCCTGACTTCATACCCTCACAGCCGGAAGGAGTTTTCCTGTATCCTTTCTTCATCCTCTTTGGTCAGCCCTGGGGGGCCGGGCCAGACGTGGTGGGGCTGGGGCTTTTGCACACTGCCAGTCTGTTCCTTTACCTGGCTTCAGATACAGCAAATATCGGGAGCCTGAAAAGGTAAGGTGCAAGCCGCTTTTCTTTTTCGGGGGGAAAATGAGGTCCTGTCATGTCTGGTGACATGATAACTCTCCCTTTTAAAGAGGAGGGGGTGCGTAGCTGAGCGGATACCATACCTAAGGACAGGTTCAGCCAGCTCAGAGTGGTGCTACAGGGGACCTGGCCTTGATTTCCTGACTTTCCTTGTCCCGTCTCCTTGTAAGCCGGGCATGTTCTTAATTAGCACATTAATGCCTCACAACAGCAATAAAATATCTTTGGCATCAGGCTGCGTCCAAGGCTAGCCCTTAGAGGCTCCCCCGACTCACTGAGGTTCACTCCTTTTGTGCAGTACATTGCCTTAGATGGGGACAGTCTGAGCACAGAGGATCTGGTCAACTTGGGGAAGGGACGTTACAAGATAAAGGTATGTGGGGAAGGGGGAAGAAGGGACGGTTCCATTTCCACGGGACACGGAAGACTTTCATGTGTGCTCACTCTGGCCCATGCTTTCCTAGCTCACTTCAACTGCTGAGAAGAAAGTGCAGCAGTCGAGGGAAGTCATAGACAGCATCATAAAAGAAAAAACAGGTACCTCTTTCTCCGGCTGTCCTGACGTTATTTTTACGGACACAACGTAAGAACGAAAGCTCCGTTGAGTCTAATCACGAGGGTGTCTGCTTATTTTGTGTTCCAGTTGTTTACGGCATCACCACGGGTTTTGGGAAGTTTGCCAGAACGGTAATCCCCATCCATAAGCTACAGTAAGTCTCAGGTGCACGCGCTCGCAGCCCATCTGCCCCGACTTTGAGAGTTCGCCTCCAGGGAGATCGTTCACGTTTGCCACATGGACATTCATTGACCACTTGCTTTAGACCAGTGGTTCTCAACCTTCCTAACGCCGCGACTCTTTAACACCGTTCTTCATGTCGTGGTGACCCCCAATCATACAATTATTTCGTTGCTACTCCATGACTGTAATTTTGCTACCGTTCTGAATCATAATATGAACATCTGATATGCAGGATGTCTGATATGTGACCCCCGAAGGAGTCGCAACCCATACGTTGAGAACCACTGTTTCAGACCAAGCCTTGGGTAGCAAATTCTCACACAACCCTGAAAGATAGCCAAGCTTCTCATGTATCTTGGCGAACAGTGTGAGGCTTGAGTTGACTTGTACCCAACTCATCACGAGAGAACAAAGACCTGCTGTTTCCTTTCACTGCATGCAGCTCCCCGTCTAAAATCTTACGGTTGTCCCCTTTGTATTCCCAGCTGGAGGGAGCATGCTCACGCAAGGTGTCTAAGAGGGTTCTCATCTTTCTCTTTCAGGGAGCTCCAGGTCAACTTAGTTCGTTCCCATTCTTCAGGTAAATTTTTCCTAGTATTGGGTGCCTCCTAAATCACACTAGATCACATGATTGACTAGCATAGTGCTACCAGCCACATCAGCTGATGTGTTCCAAGTGCATTCAAGGGCTGGGTACCGGGGACCCAGGAGTGTGAACAGATGGCATCAGACCAGACCAACCTTCTGCTGTAGCTCAGAAAACAGAACGGGCCTGGTGGAGGGATGGTCTTGAGATAGGAGCATGTATTCAATCCTAGGAAGAGAGGAGTGCATTTGGGGAGAATCAAGGCTAGCATTCAGGGCGTGAGCTAGGTAGGATGAGCCCTGGGCCCAGCACACTGAAGAAGCCATGTCAAAGCTTCCCTGCAGTATTCTAAAGGCATCTGGGAAGGTGAGGTCCACTGAAGGACTTTAAGGGAGGAACTGAGGAGAACCTGGGCCTCCAGCTTGGTCTGGACAAGGCTTGGAGGAGCAAGACAGGCAACCGGCATTGCTGTCCATCCAGATCAGAAAGCCAAGGGGAGACCGTCAGAAGTGGGGAAGGACCCAGGCAGGAGGTGAAGGACTTGTCTTTGTTTTGTTTTCCTTCTTGAAGAAAATGACAATTCTGCTCTGTAGGTGTCGGGAAACCACTCAGCCCTGAGAGGTGCCGGATGCTCTTGGCTTTGAGGATCAATGTTCTAGCCAAAGGCTACAGCGGGATCTCCTTGGAGACCCTGAAGCAAGTTATTGAAGTGTTTAATGGTAAGGCCATGGATCCTTAGTTTGACTTTTCGGAGAAGTTGGCCACACCCCCTAAAGTAGATTTGGATGACTAGATGCCAAGGTTAAAAGGAAATTGATCAAGATGAGTGTGAAACAGGTTTGGCAAGGAGGAGAGCCAGCTGCCAGGTAGCAGGAATGGCAGCTCTAGTTATTTCCATAAATGTCAACCCATCTTGTGTTATCCTTCATCTAGCGTTTAAGATAAGTGTGAGCCCTGCCAGTATGCCAGTAAGTTCAGGCCTACACGGAGCTTCCTATTCAATGGTGCCCATCTATGATCAGAGAAATTGCACCAAGTCATCCATGAACATAATTCCTGGATTATGTCCATCCCAAAGACAGTGGTTCCAGTGGTACCCGGGAATCTGAACTCTTAGTGTTTCCCAGATGATGGACAAGTTGCACTTGCACATGGAAATCTAACATTTTTAAAAGGTAGGTCAAAATGTGAAGAGGTTAACAACTGACTTGGCCATGAAGCCGTTGTGGGATAGGACGTGATGCAGCGCAGCTCAGTCCTTAAAAGAGAGACCAGATTCGCAAGGCTCAGGAAGCCATCCCTTCCCACAGCTCAGGATAAAGCATTAGGTCACTGAGAATCCCAGGGATCCTTGGGGGAAAGGAATAGGAAAAGAAATAAGGTCTCATGTCCTGCACAGAAGACCAGACGCTTGAGTTGCTATGCAGAGGGCACAGGGGACTCATAAATGTGACACACGGACCAGTGAAGGTCACAGTCTACAGGCCATAGGGCTGTCTACACAGATCCACAGTGATCACAACACCCATCTGCAAGCTCTGCTCCACCACAAGCCTCAAACCCAAGACAGTAGAACTCCAACTCTGAATGCACCTATGCTCTGATAGATGTGTTTAAGGCGTCCCTGGGCCCCTGCTGCTCTGAGAATCCCCCAGGTCAGCTAGAATTTGGAAACTGGCCTATGGTTGGCACTGATGTGTCTAACTGATATTACTTAGCAACAGCTGTGGAAACAATCACCACCATCAGGGCTTTATTTTAGGAAACAGAAACCTCCTTTTGGGGAGGGCATTAACTCTTGGGGAAATTTCCAAAAAACAGCACATGTGTATGCATAAGTGGTCATAGTGTATGGGGTGATAACTGAATGACTAGAGAGAGAGAGAGAGAGAGAGAGAGAGAGAGAGAGAGAGAGAGAGAGTTTTGCCTGAGAATTTATTGCCCTAAAGAACTGTGTTAATAATACTTTGGTGTGCCATGTCCTTCTAGAATAATCTATGGTTTTTAAAGTAAACACTTACAGTTTTTAAGCATTCTCCAACAGCTTTTAATGACTGCATATAATCTGATCACATGAATGTCCCTTAATTCTGTATTTCAATTATTTCTAATTTTTTGCTCTTATAAACCAGGACATGATGAGCAACAGCTAGTTCATAATTGTGTTTCTGAGATATTGCTAGACTTCCAAGAGTGGAGGCACAACAGCCTGAGCACCGTGCCCTTCCCTCTGGATGCCTGCCCGCCCCACATACACACATGCACACATTTTCTCTCCCTCCTCCTCCCTCCCTCCCTTCTTATTTCCTTCTTTCCTCTTTTCTTCTTCCCTCCACACTCTCCTCTTTTGTAACAACTCAGCTGGTTTCTCTCTCTCTCTCTCTCTCTCTCTCTCTCTCTCTCTGTTTTTCGAGACAGAGTTTCTCTGTGTAGCCCTGGCTGTCCTGAAATTCGCTCTGTAGACCATGCTGGCCTCGAACTCAGAGATCTACCTGCACCACCACCGCCTGGCTCAACTGCTTCTCTTACACATTAGTTGTGTCTGAGAATTGATCATTCTTGGCTATGTATGCCACAAAAGGACTCTAGACTCTGTTGGGATTGAGGCTTGTCTTCACTGGCAAAGCAAAGAAAACCACAATAGCGTAAGCACTCTTGAGGTAACCGGTGCCCCCTTCTCTCGCAGCCTCCTGCCTGTCCTACATTCCAGAGAAAGGAACTGTTGGTGCCAGCGGAGACCTTGCGCCCCTCTCTCATCTTGCTCTGGGACTCATTGGAGAAGGAAAGATGTGGTCCCCAAAGAGTGGCTGGGCTGATGCTAAATATGTAAGCCTCACATAACAGCTTCATCCGTAGTGATTCTCCTCAGCTGGAGCCAGGAGACTCTTGTGGGTGTGATGCCACTCTGTCTTTATGGCAGACCAGTTACAGATGAGTCAACTCCAGCCTAGGAGGCACTCTGGGAAAAGAGATTGGCTTCCCTATTCCCCTGCCAGCATCCAAGATGTGTGGATCTAGATGGGAACGTAGTCTTAATTTCAGGAGTGTATTCCGCACTCATAAGACTGCTGGTGCCCACTGGGGAGGTCACATTGGGTCACAATTGTATTGGGGAGATTATCTTACAGGGGAGAGTTCTGAAAGACAAAAGAGCTTGCTCTGTGGCCTCTAGAAAGGACAATCTGTTCTCCTTGATGAGCTCACCAGAACAGTGTGTTTTACACAAAGCTTTTAATGTTTTCTTCATGAGCAACTCTCAACTGAGCAGCCCACCACATCATTTAAAGTGTCCTCTATGAGCAGGTATGAGAGGTACCCGAACAGTACGTTAAAGAGACAGAGGACCAAGGAGGAAGAAGAAACCAGCTCGCCCTTTGGGGGATCCGGGTTCCAGGTCATCTTTCTTCCATGCAGCCTATCTTGGTTCTGTCTCTACAGACAACGTTTCCTCGGTCAACTTCACATGGCAGCCAGCCTGACCTTGGTCAACAGCAAATCCAAACACAGCCTGGTTAAACTTCTAGCATGTCCCTCATCTTGAGGATAAAGTTCAGACATGATGTGGCTTCAAGAGTGTTGTTTTCCGTGTGATCCCCACAGTCCCTTCTACCCAAGGCTCTCCATGGCAGAAACTAGAGTTAGCCTGCAGCTCAAATGTACTCTGGGCTAAGCAGATCGCTCAACACTTTGTTCCCATTTTTTTTTTTATTCAGAAAAGTCCTCTAGGAATCTACCTGCTCTGCTCCTCTGATCCTTTCCAGGTCACCCACACATATGTGGTTATGTGTTATTTCTTCCCTGTATATGCTCACAAGCATTCAGCCTATGAGTGACATGGTTGTCCTGAGCTTGATGGTCTCTACTGTTCACACCCTCAGCCCAGTACAACACCCTGCAGTAAGAAGTACTCAGACCCCGAGAAATAGACAGGGTTAAGTGACGTCGGTCTGTCTTTCTCCTACTTTAACTTCATTCCCCCACCCCCCAGGAGAACCTCAGTGTAGCAGCATCTTGTACTTTTGTTGTTTAAGAGAAAGCATATTCTGTCCCTTTCCTCTTGGGATTCTAGCTCTACTTTGTTGAGGGGATTCCTTAATTTCCTCTTCATTGGTGTGTACACATTTGCTCCCAAGTCCTGCTCTGAGGTTCTGTCGGTGACAGAGGTTGCAGAAACAAGGGCTGAGGACTATTTGGGGGTCCTGCTTTGGATGCAGAAGCATGCATATAGACAGCCAGCCCAGAGCCCTGCCTTAACTGAGAGCAAGTATATCTGGGTGAGTCTCAAAGCTTGATGCCCAACACAGAAGAACTTGAAAACAAAATGTATTCTGTAGGCAACCAAGTTGCCTTGGTTCAAAAGTTCACAAGTTATTGAAAAACTAAGCCTGATTTCCAACTAAATAGACATAGACGCTGGCCTCAAGAATCTGGCCAGAACCAGTTTATGTAGGCATAATCTTTTATAAGACAAACTTTGGAACTGAAAGTACTTCACTGGGCTCCATATGAAATAAAAACATTAAGCTGGTTTTCAAATAATAACCACGTTCATGCTTTTAATCATTCAACAGGTCCTAGAAGCCCATGGGTTGAAACCAGTTGTTCTGAAACCGAAAGAGGTAAGTTAGTCAAGAAAAACTTGTTTGTGTTAACAACTCTTCACATATGCCCTGTCTTCATCCTCAATGCCAGCCTCAGTGGTTCCTTAACATAAAGACAACTGACGTGTTGATTGACAGCTGCTCCCTGGAGAAAGGGCTCCTCCGTGAATATTAAGGTTAGTCATGACACAAGTCCCTGAGGGTTCTCTAAGAACATAAATTTCAAATCCAGTTTTTAAGGAGCTCGATAAGATCTGCTCAGTCAACCCCTGAAGATGCTCTCAGCCCCAGCCTTGGATCAGGATAGTCTTCAGATGTCTTGTCTCTATGATGGTGAGAAAGTTAATAAAAACACAACACAGAGGGCCGATGGTGCTGCTCATATTCTTCACTGCTGGGTCACACAGCTGCCTTGACAGGGGAACAGTCATCTGGTACCCTTTGGCAGCTCTGTGCTAATGATTCCAGATGTGTTGCTGCTCAAGCCTGTGGATCTGCGTGACTGGCCCACCCTTGTGAAAACACACCCATGACACAGAGCTCAGCCAACTGGCCAGTGTCTCTCCTACCAAAGCAGAAGATATCAGATCTGCTTGTCTGTGGGTTCCCAACACAATAAAAAACTTTTCTTCCTTCCCCACAGGGCCTGGCACTCATTAATGGCACACAGATGATCACTTCCCTGGGCTGTGAAGCTGTGGAGCGGGCCATCGCCATTGCCCGGCAGGCTGACATTGTGGCTGCCTTAACCCTTGAGGTGCTGAAGGGCACCACCAAAGCCTTTGATACTGGTCAGCAGGTTCTGTTTGCTTACTCAATCCACCGGGGCGACTTGGTTGACTTTTTTAGGCTTAGAGGTGGAGGGGGTGGGTGGCAGAGAAGAGCGAGAAGCCCCACATGCTCCTAGTAGACCCAGGACTGCACAGCGTCACTGAGTCCTGTAGCAATTCCATTCTAAAGACAGACACTGACCTGGAGAGCCAAAGCAATTGGCTCCAGGTCGCCGGGTAATCTGGGTGTGCCAAACTAGACATTGTTTTAAGAGTCAGTTTGTTAAGACTCGAAACTCCGGTAAAAAAGGGTTGGGGAGAGCTCAGTAGGTGAAGATCTTGTTTTGCAAGTCCAAGGACCTAAGTTCAGTCCCCAGAACTGACTTTTTAAAAATTGGATGTGGTGGTGTGTGCTTGTCATCCGAGAGCTCAGGAGATGGAGACAGCAGATCCCTAGGGCTCACTGGCCAGCCTAGCTTACTTGATGAGTTTCAGGTCAGTCAGGGACTCTGTGTCAAAGTGAAAAATTACAGGGAAGGAGAAGGTGGACAGTGTCTAAGGAATGGCACCCATACTTGTCCTCTGGCTTCCATACATACATTCATATACACTCGGCATTCATGTGCTCATGCATGTATAGACAGACAAGAAACACATACATACGTACATACATACATACATACAGAGAGAGAGAGAGACAGAGACAGAGAGACAGAGAGAGACAGAAAGAGAGAGATTACAATTGCCCTGATAAGAAAATTGGGAAGGCAAAATGATATAAATATCTGTATCTTCTCTAGAAATTAATGAATGTCAAGGGCTCCATGCTAATAATTCGTAAAGCAGAAAATGTCCAAAAATGACTCGGTCAAATTAAGCCACGATACATGCTCTCTGTTGCCTTCAGTCTAGTACCTTTGAGGGTGGGCCTGGAGTCCTGAAGTTTCTAAGTGTAGTCTGCAAACAGTTTGCACTCCAACATGTGCAATAGAGACAACCAAGTAAAGGAAAATTTAACCTTTGGGTTGAAGTATTTAATTCAGCATGATGGGTGAGAAACCCCCAGGACTTTAGAGGACTCTGCCAGCACCATGGATGGTCCTGCCCCCTCTGTGGTTCATTCTAATATCAGAATTGCTCAGACTTTTTTTTTTTTTTTTTTTGCCTCCTTCAACTCTAGACATTCATGCAGTCCGCCCTCACCGAGGGCAAATTGAAGTTGCTTTTCGGTTCCGGTCACTCTTGGACTCGGACCACCACCCATCAGAAATTGCAGGTCTGGACAAGTTTGGTTGGAGTGGGCTCATTGGTGCTGTGTGCCCTGGGGAGACCAGTAATGTGTCGTCTGTTTTCTTCCCCTCCACCCCTCCCACCCACCCCCCCCCCCGCCCTTCCTTGCACAGAAAGCCACAGGTTCTGTGACCGTGTCCAAGACGCGTACACCTTACGCTGCTGTCCACAGGTAAAGCCAAGAGACAGGAGATCAGCAAAGGCTCTCGCCACAAATTCAGAGGGAAAACAATAGAAAAAGGGGAAGGTTTTAGAAAACCATGTCGTGGCGGAATGTAATCCAAATCTCTCTACTGCTACTGTTAAAAATAGTGTCTTTTATATTTCCATTTCTCCCGTCTAATCAGCTTCTTACTGGGTCAGCTAAACCTCCCATATCCTTTTTTTTTTTTTCTTTTGAGACAGGGTTTCTCTGTGTAACTTTGGTGCCTTTCCTGGAACTCACTCCATAGCCCAGGCTGGCCTCGAACTCACAGAGATCCTCCTGCCTCTGCCTCCCGTGTGCTGGGATTAAAGGCACGCGCCACCACCGCCCAACAAACCTCCCATATCTTGGCCTCCTGTGTTGATGTACCACAACAGCTAAGTAGCATTGAAGAATCTCACTGGCTCTTCCTGTAGGGAAACACTGCAGTTAGCCAGTCAGAACTGTTCACAAGCGTCATTCTGTCTTTCAGAATTCAAGTGCCTATGCGGCATGCCTTATCTTCATCTTATGATCAAATATAAACAATCATAAATGAATCTCTGACACAACTTTCAGCAAGAAATGTGTGCACCTTTTTTTTTTCATAATCTGACTGATGCGCAATTACGATCATCTCATGAAACGATTTGTCAGTCACGTCCTGGTAGAGAGAATAAAAAAGGTGTTTTCCCTAGAATAATTACCCTCATTTACTGTGACTCAACAAGTCCTATTTGACTAGTTTATTAACTAATAGTTCAGAAACGTCTATGGGAAAGAAGTTTGCTGAATTAACTAAACCGTAGGAATAAGTCCTGACTTAAAAGTCCCTGCTTCTCTAAGAATGATGACTGGCTCCAAATGACGGGCTCCGTTTTCGGTGTCTCCCAAGTACTAATTCATTGAATTTTCCCAACTGTGAAATTGCTACTGTCTCCCATTTTGCATTCAGGACCTGATGATCAGGCTTTGGTACCCTCCTTGCCCAAGATCATAGTACTAGATCTTTATCTCCTAGACTTCTGGGAGAAGCCAGGAAGTACACCGTGGCTGTCGTGGGGCAAGGTGCTTTCCTTATGAGCATCCCCCCCCCTCCCCGCCCGAGACAGGGTTTCTCTGTGTAGTTTTGAGCCTTTCCTGGAACTTACGCTGTAGACCAGGCTGGCCTGGAACTCACAGAGATCCACCTGGCTCTGCCTCCCGAGTGCTGGGATTAAAGGTGTGCGTCACCACCACCGGGCATGAGCATCTTTAGTGTGATGCTTTATGCTTCATGACATCAGGCCCTTGATGGCTACTGTCTGGGTGATCTCTGTGAGTCATGTCCAAGACATGCCTATAGCATCTTATTTACTTCTTATGAACAGAAAGGAGGCTCCCACCATCTACTTTCCAAGTCTCTGTTTCAACCAGAAACCTAACTTGCCTACATCCTACCACTGGAAATGCAATTCTTTGTGACCAGGGCCGGCACTTTTTCCCATACCACAACATTTTGCATATTAGTCTAATTATTTTTATATTTATTTTATGTATTATCTTAATGTGTTCTAATTTGTTTTGCTGAAAACTTACCAGTTGTCTTCATATCCTCAAGAAGCCAATTACACTTTTTATGTTCATAACTGCAAAGCAGTTACAAGGAAAAGCCTGAAGATGCCATCTTCCAAGAATATTGGCGTTCTTTTTTTTTTGCTTTTCAAGACAGAGTTTCTCTGTGTAGCTTTGGAGCCTGTCCTGGAACTCACTCTGTAGACCAGGCTGGCCTCGAACTCACAGAGATCCACCTGCCTCTGCCTCCCCGAGTGCTGGGATTAAAGACATGTGCCACCACCACCCAACTTGAATATTGGCATTCTTACTGGGATATTAATCATAGACCTTATTTTTATTGTGCTTTAGGTCCACGGTGTGGTGAATGATACCATAGCGTTTGTGAAGGACATCATCACTACAGAGCTCAACAGTGCCACAGACAACCCTGTATCTTTTGCATGTTCTACGCATGTGTAGTTTTCTCTAGCTGGCTGTGTGAGGCTCTGTGTCGAATGATCCCATCTCATAGGTAGATGAGTAAGTCACTGAGGCCGAGCACTCGGTGGCTTCTTCTAGGTCAGAGTCAGTAAGTGGCAGAAGCAGACATGTGAACCTACTCTTAGGTTTTGAGTCTAGCATGCTGCGCTTTTAAAATTGGCCCATAAAAGATTAAGGCAGCTCCTGCAGCCTTGGCGGATAAGTTTCACCGAGGCACTGATTGAAAACCCGCTGCTGAGGTTGTTGCGGATCTGATCAGAGCCTTCTAGACTGGCCTTCCCTTCTGCAGCCTGGTTCTAGTGATGTAGGGTGCTTATTTCCGGTGATGTAAGACATCCCCATCCCCAGGCTTCTTTCTGGTGTGGGCTTGACTCAGGCCAGAGTATCTGTATCCGTAACCACAGTAAGAATGCTTTCATTCCTTGTGGAGGACGCTTTTCTTCCCTTAACGGGATCTCCCATACGGGAGAAACGGCTGAGGGCGGCTCACAGCCCTGGTGAACAGATGGTGGGTTACCCCACAGCTGGGGGAGGCTTCTCAGCCGAGGTTTGAGTGTGCTTTCTCTGTAAGCCTGCCTTAAGATTTCATTTCATGTTCTCTGAGATCGCCTCATGGTGAGTTCAAACCGGCAGCTCGATAATCCTTGGGATTATTAATTTCTCACTCATCCCAGAAGGAACAGTGGTTCTTACGCCTGCTGTGTGGCCTGATCTCATGGGTTTGTTCTTCAGTGGTGCAGGGGCAATTCTTTTTTTTTTTTTTTTTTTTGGGAGACATGGTTTCTCTGTGTAGCTTTGCGCCTTTCCTGGAACTCACTTGGTAGCCCAGGCCAGCCTCAAACTCACAGAGATCCGCCTGGCTCTGCCTCCCGAGTGCTGGGATTAAAGGCGTGCACCGCCGCCGCCGCCGCCGCCGCCGCCGCCGCCGCCGCCGCCACCACCACCTGGCTGAGGGGCAATTCTATACTAGCACAGTTAGACCTTTAAGGGTAACTCAAGAGTTAAAAGGGAAAGGATTAGCATGAATTTACTGGATATGGATGACATTTTTCTATTTAATTTTCCCCCAGCCGTAATGTTAGCCATAAGTCCTCTACCTTCTTAACAAAAGACCCTTGGTTGTGGATGAATTTTCAGATAGTTGAGAGCACCTCTAGTACTGACGTTCCCTGAGGGAACAGGTTTCTCCGTGTTGTACTGCAGGTAAAGAGCGCTGATTGCAAAATGCCTCGTTGTTAGGGAGGAAAGTCACAAGTTGCTGGAATGCTAATGACCAACAAAGTTGGGAAACAAGAGAATAATACAACAGGTTGTGTTTTTAAATTAGAGCAGCAGTCAATGCAGGGATTCAGAGGACAGAGAGAGGACTGTATCTGTGTGGGGGGTTGGCTGTAGGACACTCTTCCCATGGCAAAATCTTTGTGTGCTCAAGTCTCTAATCTACCGTAGATGGCGTACACGCTTCTTCCTGTATACATTTAAGTCCTCTCTAGATTACCTGTGACACTTAATACAACGTAAGCACTACAGAAGTAGTTGTTTTATTGTATTATTTAGGGAATAATGACAAGAAAATATCTGCACACACTCAGTATAGACAATTTCTTCTTCCGAATATTGTTATTCGGAGGTTGCCTCATGCCACAGATGCAAACTCTGATAATGAATAGCTAGATTGTTTATAAAGCCCAGAGGGAAAACATTAGCTTTGGGAACCAGGATGAAGGGTATTTTATTATATTTGCCCTTGTTCCTGCTGGCTTAAGCAAAGTGTGTGATAGACTGGAACTATCCCTGGGGGTAATCACACTCGGGGGGGTCCAAAGTTCCCTCCTGCTGAAGTAGGTCTGTAGGGCCTGTTGACTGTTGAACACTCGCGCAGGATCTCAGAGGACAGAGTGGGAAAACAGTCCCAGAGTTGATTATTCCAGATGTTTTGATGTGTGCTCTATCAGCCAAATCGTCTATTCAACAGCTTCGTCTATGGAGCATGGGTTCACAGCTCCATGGAGGAAACAGAATTTGGTTTCAAATCAGTGGTTACTGTTTTCGGTTTTTGACTGCAAGTGTTAAATTGGCAGATTAGTTAAGTTATGGGAGTCAACATCACTGATCTCAAGGGAAAACATCTCATGCCCCATGCTTTTGGGATCCAATTACCTGTACATAATTTACCTTCAGTGTGTGTGTGTGTGTGTGTGTGTGTGTGTTGTGTGTTGTATGTATGTGTGTGTGTGTGTCTGTGTATGTGGTGTTTGTGTGTGTCTGTGTGTGTATCTGTGTATATATGTGTGTGTGTGTTCCTATCAACAACTGCTCATGGGAAGACTTGTCTTTTCCTATATCTGTACGATGACTGCTACTTCACTACTAAAAACAAGTGGAGGGGGGTAGGAAGTTACCTTTGAAGTGGCCAACAATGTTATGTTTAAGCCTTAACCTATTTTGAAAGATGGTTTTTGCCAGTCGAGGAGAGACAATTTCAGGAGGAAACTTCCATGGTGAATACCCAGCCAAAGTAAGCTTTCTGAGTGTGCTCCTGACCCCGGAAGTACATGCCCATGCAGGCCAGCTGAACTGAGGTGTTCTTTTAGGCCCTGGACTATTTGGCCATTGGCATCCATGAACTTGCGGCAATCAGTGAAAGAAGAATTGAAAGACTGTGTAACCCCTCCCTCAGCGAGCTGCCTGCCTTCCTGGTGGCTGAAGGAGGTCTGAACTCGGGATTCATGATAGCCCACTGCACCGCAGCAGCCCTGGGTAAGCACACTACCATTAGTCAGAACATAAGCCGCCCATGGTCTTCCCAGTTTCCCTGAAAGTGGCAGCATTTGCCTTGGAATGAGCTCGGATGTTGCTCCACTTCCTTGTACATCCTGCCTCTCACGTTTAGCACAGCAAGCAGGTTGAATCTTCACATTTCCTTAGAGAAAATAAAACCTAAACAAGGGAATGCTGGAGGGTAGTAATGCAACCATGAGGCATAAATGGAAAATTGCCCCAGAGAAAGCAATCCTGACATTGCATTTGAACTTCATCTATGTAGCTTTTCCCCCCAAAGACTATCAGTTGATGGCAAAACTTGGCCAAACCGAATGCTTAAACTCTGCAGATCTTCTATTAGATCTACTATCCACTAAAAGATTAAGATACTCTCAAAACATATAAAAATACTTCCAGGAAGCAATATGCCTCCTGGAGACTAAGCTTCCGTGAAGCCGGTTTCTGATTTGAGATTGCAAGGAGCAGATAACTAAGGCACCAGAACAATGCCTGCCACAGAGTTAGCGTATTTCCCCTCACTTAATCGGAACACTACCAGGAGGGAAGGAGGTGCTGTTCTCTTCTCCATTGGCCAGGTGAATCTCTGTGAGTTCGAGGCCAGCTTGGTCTACAGGGCAAGATCCAGGACAGGCACCAAAACTATATGGAGAAACCCTGTCTCAAAAAAAAAAAACCAAAAAAACAAAAAAAACAAAACTTCAACAGCATATTGAGAAAAAACAGACATTAATAAATAAATAGATAGATAGATAGATAGATAGATAGATAGATAGATAGATAGATAGATAAATAAGTTAATAAGCAACAAAACCTGTTTGTCATCATCCAAAAGAGACATCTTTAGGTAAAAGTATTTATTCTAACCACATACTTTGTAGACAATACAGATAGTTCCATCTTATGTGGTCAAGTGACAAAAGACAATTCCTTAGGGTCTTCAGCTGCCATCTTTGTATTTCCTGCTGCTGGAATGCCATGCCCTGTGCCCCTGATTGGATGACTAAGTGCTTGATGGAATGGCCGATACACTGCCATTTACTCAGGTCCGCCCTGCTCAGCATAAGCAGATGAGTCCTCCGTGGGTAGATCGCCTGCTTGTATCTTGTGGTTTAAGATTCTCTGGGTATTTGGGTTGTGATTGAAGTTGCAACACTTTGAGGTGGCTACCGACCTTGGGTCTTATCTCCTTGGTTCTCATTTCCCTCGCCATCGCTGTCATCTCTAGGCTGTCTTCCAGGATGAGGGATCCCATGGCATCGTGGCCTGTAACCCCAAACACAGCCTGTCTCACTGGTCTGTCTTGCTGTCTCTCTCTCCGGCTGTCAGCACCCTCTATCTAGTCTCCCTGCACAAGAGGGTTAGAATAGGGTGGTCCCAGCATGTAGAAAGGGGGAAACCTCTGTCTAAAATAGCATGGGCATTGTTGGGCCTGGCCTTCTGATCCCTCAGTCTTTCCTAACTCCCATTATTCTGGTAACCCTGATGGTAACTGCATGGAGGACCTCTACCACATAAAGATGGTCTACAGTGGTTGTAGTAGGCTATGTCTTTACTGCCTTGGGCTTGAATTCCACCAGGGCCTGCAACCTTTACCGCCTCCGCACATCTTTCATGGTATCATTCTTCTCAATCAAACCATACCCATTTCTTACAATGAACCACTTTATTGTTCTGAAAACCTTCCTTCCCAGGCAGATGCTGTGGATCTGAGACTGTCTGGGGTCCTGGCCTACATGCTATTGGTTGCTGTGATGATGGCTGGGATGCACTTCAGGAGCTGTGGCTCCTCCAAGGGTGTGATAGTCACTAGGCTGCTGGGGCAATGAGATTGCTCAGGATTCTCAGGAGTCCACTCTCTCTGTTCCTGCTGCTGGTCCATACCAAGCATCTTGGGTTCATCAGTACATCATCTTAAAATAGAGTAGCCAGATTCAACAACAACCAAAAATGTAGGCTGCCCAGTTCTATTTGGATTACTTGGGATCTACTTGTGCTTAAAACAAAAACAAAACAAAACAAAACAAAACAAAAACAACCAAACACTGGTTTTTATTCAAAAATCCCAATTCAGCTGAGCATCCTGTATTTTCTTTAACAGTCCTACCTCAGAGGACTAGGTAGCATGATGGTTAATTGAAAGCATCCAGTGGCATCTAAACCCCAGATCTGCCATTTATAATCAGTGTGGTGTCAGTCCTCTTCATCTTGTGTGATACTTCCTCAGCTCTCTGTGGTGCAGAGTACATGATGATAACTGTACCTTAAAATCGGGCTGTCTTGAGTATTAAATGAACTAATTATATATATAAAGTCTTGGGCCTCTGCTTGGCCTCAGGAGCACTAACTAAAAAGTAATTTCTATTTAATAATAGTCCCTGTTTTTGGAGACAGCCCTAGCTAGCAGAGAACTCAGAGGTAGACCAGGCTGACCTGGATCTTTTAAGAGATTCATCTGCCTCTGACTTCCCAGTGCTGGACTCAAAGGCATGTGACACCATGCCGAACAATAAGATACTCTGAAGCTCTTCCCCGCTCATCCTTCTCACTCAGACTCAATACAAGCAACTTAGCGAGAACCCTGAGTTCGCCTTCTTCTCTGGCCCGGTATTGTCTACTTGCTCACTTCGTGTTTTCCAAACTCCATCCTAACACAGAGACTTCTCACTTTATGGAGGTCGTGGGACAACAGGAATTGAGTTCTAGACAAGACGATGGGCCTTGGGAAGACTGGCTTGAATGAGTTCATCCTCATGAGCTGCCCACTGAAAATGGACTTTCTTATTTAATTCAGTCATTCGTTTACCTTTTGGGTACTTGGAAGTCTGTACTTCCTATAAAGGTTCTGGTCAACACAACCCTCATTTTATATGGTACCAGGGTACAATTTTGAGTGCCAGAGCTTGAGAGCTCTTGTATAAACTAGGACAAAGCTGGTCACCCTAGTTTAAACCTGGATCCTTGAGGGGTGGGATTCCTTCTATCAGTGGTTCTCAACCTTCCAAATGCTGCCACCCTTTGATACAGTTCTTCATGTTGCGGTGACCCCCCCAACCATAAAATTATCTTCATTGCTACTTCATAGCTGTAACTTTGTTACTTTTATGACTCATAATGTAAACAGCTGTGTTTTCTGGTGGTTTTAGCCAACTCCTGTGAAAGGATTGTTTGAGCCCAGGGGTCACGACCCACAGGTTGAGAACCAGTGTCTTACATCATCGAAAAGAGAAGCTGTTTTCTAGATCAGTAGAGGAGGAGAAAAGACTTTGAGTTTGACCTTTCCTAACACCCAGAACTGAGAACAAGGTTTGAGTCTTTGCTCCTTAAGGTATAGTCTTCAGTATGGCATATGAAGGATGCCATATGGCAACAATATGGCATCACGTGGGAGTTTATTAAAGTAATGGGAACTCAGAGCCTATCCCAAACTCAGCATCTGCACTGTAGCAAGATTACTGACTAATGTGGGAACTCAGGTTTGAGAGACCCCGGTATAGATGCCCCTCACTTCCTAGACATCACTCGTTATCATGAAGCCCTTGTTCAAGCCCCAAACACCTACTTGCATGGTCTTGGAACCGTCTCAGCTCTTCAGTGTTGCCTAAGATCTGCAGACACAGCATCGGTTCTCAGCGCCATCCCTAAATGCTAATCTGGCTTTTCTTCCAACGTAAGCAAATCGCTCTTGAGTAGCTAGACTCATCCATCATGCTCCTACCCCACCCCATCCCCACCCATCTCGAGGGCATGCTAAATGCTTCTAGTATTTTTTGCATGGTTTTTAAATATGAGCATGCCCACATTCTCATCTCCTTCTTATCTCCAAACTCACCAGGATCGTAGAACCCTCCCCACTTTGGGAGAACACTGACCCGTGTGTGGTTTTCCACTGTGGCTGTGCACCATCTGGTCAAGGGCCCCTGGAGAGGTCCTTCCATGCTGTGAAGACTTTGAGGGGAGCTGTGTATTATTTTTAGTAGCATTTCTTTTAGGGATGCTACTTCATTTGTACTGGTCTCTTGCAGTTTCTGAGAACAAGGCTCTCTGTCATCCTTCATCTGTGGACTCACTCTCGACCAGCGCCGCCACAGAGGACCACGTCTCCATGGGAGGATGGGCAGCCAGGAAGGCCCTCAGGGTCGTCGAGCATGTAGAACAAGGTAAAGCCAGCACTGGGAGGCGGGTCTTTCTCGGAATGGAATCACTGCCCACAGAATCAGTATTCTTTGGAAACTCATTTGAAATACAGATCCTCTGACCCCTCCCAGAAACACTAGGGAGAAGAGGGGAGTGTAGCTAAAGAGCTTTCCAGGTGATTCTGTCCCTCACTGAAGACTAAGAACTAAGGATCTATGCAGAGATAATCTGGTTCCTTGTATAGCTTTGTTTTAATGAGGTGGGGTTTTTGTTTGTTTTGATATCTGAAAGTGGAGAATAGAGGACCATGAACCCTAGCAAGCCTCAACCGATTCAAAAGCCCAAATATTTGCTTCCCGTTTTTTGTTTTCCCAAATTATCTGCAAGCAAATCTCTATGTTGTTCATATATACTTTCTCTCTTTAATATGAATAGTTCCAGGCTGGAGAGATGACTTAGTGATTAAGAGCACATAATACTCTTGTAGAGAATTCTTTTTTTTTTGTTTTGTTTTGTTTTTTGTTTTTTGAGACAGGGTTTCTCTGTGTAGCTTTGGAGCCTTTCCTGGAACTCACTCTGTAGCCCAGGCTAGCCTGGAACTCACAGAGATCCACCTGCTCTTGGCTCTGCCTCCTAAGTGCTGGGATTAAAGGTATGCGCCACCACTGCCCAGCTCTTGTAGAGAACTTAAGTTCAGTCACCAGAATCCATGTCAATTAGCTGCCTGTAACTCCAACTCTGGAGTCATCTGGCCACCTCTGGCCTCCAGGAGTCCCAACATTTATGCGCATGCACACACACACACACACACACACACACACACACACACACACGCATATATATGCATATATTCCTAAGTATAACCCGAGAGGTGTGTATAATGTGAATTGGATGTTTGGTATTGGACAACCACTTGGTGTGTTTCTCGGAGGGGAAGACTTAATTCTGTTCTCGGCATTCCTCAGTTGCCTGTAGTTCTTTGCGTAGGCTTCCCCCATCCACATTAACATGTCTACTGGTATCTCCCTCATTCAACTCCTGTTATCAGACCTTTCCTCTCAGTCAGGACGCCGTGCCACACCCAACAAAATTAAACAGCTGAGCCCTGGTATCATCAGCACCAAATACACATTCAAAATCCCCCAGCCGCAGCGCCTCGGCCTGTCTGTTGGGTTTGTTCAAACGGGGATTCCAGGCCCCTGCTTTAAATTCCGCTGTCAGGATTCCAAGCTGCTTCTCCTCCGGAGTCGTCCTCTGCCCCTTGCTTTCCATCTGGCTTTTGACTCAGCAACACGCCAGGCTAGTTTTCCAGCAGGAAGATTGATGTTCTGGATTTTCCGGTCGCTTCTTTGCGATATCAGTTTCATGTTTTCTTTCCCCTAGGCATTTCTGATGCAGTGACATTGATTCGAAAGACTTAATGAGATTGAGATTCACCCAGGTGTCAGAAGTAAATCACTGGGAGAGTTGTGTTAGGCCACCCTCTCTGCCTTCCCAGTCTCTCTCCATCTTTGGGAGAGTGCCACAGCCTTCCGTCAAATATAGTCTCCATCAGTTCCTGAGCTGTCGCAGAATTGCCCAAGTTCTGTCACGTGAGGAAAGAATAACATAGGCTAACGATGATGTGAGCCGATTTTTTTTTGTACAGTTATTTTCTATTATAATTCACCTCCCCCTTTTAAAATGTAGGGTACAATGGGTTTTAGTACATTCACTGAATTGAGCAACGGTAAATCTTAGAACGTTTTCATCCCCCAAAGAACCCCTGCAGTCTTCAGTTTATCACGCCTCCTTCTCCCTATTTCCCCTAGTCTCGGGTCCCTGTAGATTTGCCTTCTGTGGACATTTAATGTAAAGAAAACGCACCCACTGTGTGTTCCTTTAGACTGGTTTCTTTCGCTTAGCACGCTGCTTTCAGGGTTTGCTCCTATTCTGGCATATGTTACTATTCACTTTTGTTTAGCTTCTATTGTCCTGAGCAACACATTTCCCCTATGCATTCCTAGTGGAAAGACCGGTTTGTTTGTGTGTTTTGGCTGATAGGCAATAGTTTTTGTGTGGGCAAATGTTTTCATTTGCCTGGACTGGAATGGCTGGGGCCGTACAGTAGCTCTCCACCCATCTTTATGGAGATGTACTGCCACGGTGGATGCACAATGTTACGTGCCTACTGGCAGAGTTTAAAGGCACCCATTTCTCCAAATCCTCAGCCACACTTGTTATCTGTCTATCATAGCGTTTATCTGAATGTTCACACGTCGCATGGTTCCCCACTAGATAACCCAGCCCCGACCAAAGTGTGAAGAGTTGCCCTTATCTATCCACACCTCTTCTATCTAATCCATCGACACAGCAACGCTGTCTTCCAAACATATCAAGTCAAGCCCATCACCTCCTTCTCCTTAATCTCCTGTGCAGTTACCACCCATCACAAAACAGGGCGAGCATCCGCAAATGTAATCGAGACCACACCATGCCCCAGCTGGAAATGTGCCGGTTACTTTTCAGCACTCAAAACCATATCCACCCCACTTCCTTAGGCCTAGAAGCCCGGCACGATCTGGTATCTGCCTCTTGCTGCCCCTTCTCTCACGCTCTCTCTATCCCGGAACCACAGTGATGTCCTGTGGTGCCAGGGAACACATCACCTGCAGCTCCGACTCCAAGGACTTCTGGTCCCTTCTCACTCCATCCATGTCGCTGCTCAAACTCCTTACACATCTCCCTTGGCTTCAGCCAGAACAGCAGCTGGCATTTTTCCTTCCTTTTTTGTTTTGTTTTGTTCTGATAGCACTCGGTGCCTCTGGTACAGTTAGACTTGTTTGTCTTTCCACAATGGCAAGAATATCACTAGATGGGCCTGGTTCACATTTAGTGCTCAAATGTTAGCATGGCGGCAAATGGTTGCCTGGTTCATCAGTTCAAAACATGTAAGGGAAATCAGCAACAGGTAAGTAAGAATCAGCTGTATTACAAGCCTGTTGGTGATGGGTTTGTTACTTAAATTTGTTTTGATTACAAATGTTTAGCAAACATCTTCAAATTCTGGAATCCAGTAGTGCTGGCTGTAAGTATGAGATCTGGGCCTGCTTGTCACACTGCCCACTCACTGTCCTTGCTTAAGTCCCTAGCATGGGAGTATGGAAAGTGTAGACAGGCACCTGCCACTTGAGCGGAGTACGGAACAGAGTGGGCGAGATGCACCCATCTCCTGCCCTTACAGAAACCAAGTCTGTTCGGAGAAGCAAACCCTGGCCAACCTGACAGCTCTTTGTGGTAATTAACAAAATGCTGAAGGGTAGAGAGTGACAGGAGGAAAAGGCAGAACCTGATGACATCTGAAGGGATCTGAAATGGTATCTTCAAACGAGAACTCCAGGGGACTGGGACTCTCTCCTTCCCTCCCTCTCCCTCTCCCTCTCCCTCTCCCTCTCCCTCTCCCT
>CABHPH010156431.1:29567-42147 GCA_902168325.1 Peromyscus nudipes
TCTCTCTCTCTCTCTCTCTCTCTCTCTCTCTCTCTCTCTCTCGTGAATTGCTGTTATGAGGGGAAGGGAAGAGGTATGCAAAAAGTAAATTGTTTGGGGATGCATTACAGTGACGCGAACAGAGGCCAAAGCCTGGGGAAGTGCTGCTGGACGACTGATGGTCAGTGCTCTGTGTATAGAGGTAGCCGGAGGTGACCGGGGTATGAGGTGCAGGCGCGTGGCCTTGCTGAAGCAGTTGCATGGGGATGAAAGTGGACTTGAAGGATAATGGCTGACTGGAAGAAGGGAAGAAACTGGGTCAAAGGGTTACCTCGTAGAACACAGGGCGGCAGAGCTCTGAAGGGAGTGAAGGGGTATGAAGTCAAGACAAGTCTAGAGACAAGGTCATGCACTCAAATTAGCCCCGTGGTAGGTAAAAGCACCAGACGTTTTCAATGCACCTAAGTAACATATACATTTGCAACGTAGCTAAGGAGTGCTGTTATTTATTTGTTTAGGATAGTTTTCTTTTTAATTCAAAGTAAATGTTTTTTTTTTCCATAGAGTATATTCTGGTCACAGTTTCCACTCTAATCACAGTTTCCCCTCCCCCGTCACCTCCTAGGTCCTCAGAAAGGCCAATAAAACAAAAAGCAAACCAAAATAAAACAAAGCAAACAGAAGAAAAAGGGAAAAGCACATAAACACACACACACACACACACACACACACACACAAAGAGAAATATACATACCCATGCACACACACAAAACCCATGGAAACACACAATCAGCTCCAACAATGACACTGCATTCATTTTGGTTTGGCTGTCTAGTGCTGGACACGGGACCTCCCTTAAGTGTGGTTTGTCTACCCAGTGATGATCCCTTGAAGAAAACAAATTTTTCCTTTGCAAGCAGTTGTCATTTGGAGATAGCTTCTGGGTTAGGGATGGGATGGGGGCTTGTGTCTACTACCTTTCTCACATCTGGGGCCCCACCTGGCTTGAACCTGTGCAGGTCCTGTGCATGCTGCCATAGTCTGTGTGAGTTCATATGCATGTCAGTCCTGGTGTGTCTGGAAGGCACGGTTTCCTTGGTCTCTTCCATTCCCTCTGGCTCCTACAATCTTTCTTCCCTAAGACCTGAGGGGAGAGGTTCCACAAAGACATCCCATTTAGAACTGAGTGTTCCAAGGTCTCTCTCTCTGCCCAGTGCCCGGCTGTGAATCTCTACATTAGTTCCCATCTACTCCGGGAGGAATCTTCTCTGATGATGGCTAAGTGAGACACTGATCTATGGGTGTAGCAGAATGTTGTTAGGAGGGATTTTATTGCTATGTTCCTTTATTAGAACAATAGCATTTTTTTTTTCCTCTAGGTCCATGGCCAATCTAGTCTCGGGATCTTGGCCACCTGAGCAGTGTCAGGCATGGGTTTCATCTCATGGAGTGGGCTTCAAATCCAATCAGATAGTGGTTGGTTACTCCCACAACTTTTATACCACTACTGTACCAGTGTATCATGCAGACAGGTCACCATTGTAGATGGAGGGGTTTATACCTTGGTTGGTGCTTAGCTTTCTCTTCTAGTAGCGTACAGAGTGCCTTCCAGTGCAGTGAATACCAGTCAGCAGGGGGGAAGGCTCCAGTTAGGCACCGGCTTGGCTCCTCCATGTTCAGTGAGATATGTAGATGTTGTCTTCAGCAACAAGGGCCTTACTGTCAGCTTATGGAAAGCTACCAGCAGGCTTGGAAATAGCCTGAGTGCTGGGATTAAAGGTGTGTGCCACCACCGCTCGGCTAGAATCTTTAACATAGGCTTTTTCTCCCCCTTTGAGAACTTTTGTTTACAGTGGTTAGCCCAGATGGTATATTAAAAATATTTGACTTCTTGCTGTTCAGTTTATAAAGCACATTACACATTCAGGTGAGTACAGAAAGGTCACAAAGGAGAGAGGGTAAATAATCCACTGTGGACCTAGAAGAGCCACATCATTATTTAGTAAAATTGGGACTCCCTCCCCATCCACATGACATAACCACTGGCCAGCAAACCTTGGTGAAAGGGGAACTGGCAGATTGTGCGAATGGAGCCTAATGGGCAGCTCCCTTGGTGGGTTAGGAACACGGCTAATCTCTCCCGGTAAATCCTTCAATTCTCCAGCTCATCAATGAAGATACAACCAAGAGCTTAGAAAAAGAGGTTTAAGCTGGACAGTGGTGGCTCACGCTTTTAATCCCAGCCCTTGGGAGGCAGAGGCAGGCGGATCTTTGTGAGTTCAAGGCCAGCCTGTTCTACAGAGCGAGTTCCAGGACAGCCAAGGCTGTTACCCAGGAAAACACTGTCTCAAAAAACCAAGAGGGGGAAAAAAAAAAAAGAGGCTTAAATTAAAACTAACTTAGGCCTGGAGCTGTGTGTATGTAGCTCAGTGGGTATCGTGTTTGCTTCCCAGCATGCTCAGGCCCTGGATTCAATCCAAACACAGCATAAACTGGTTGTAATAGATGTATACTTGTAATGCCAGCACTTTAAGGCAATTTCATTCTATCAATACACAGAAAGCCAGCTATCCATGTAGTTGGTTCCTGATAGTTCCAACTCTGGGTGATTTTGGCCCCATGAGGATGAAGCCACACTTGAACTGATGATTGCTTCCACGTTTTTGTTTCAGTCCTGGCCATCGAGCTTCTTGCTGCCTGCCAGGGCATAGAGTTTCTACGCCCCCTGAAAACAACCACTCCGCTGGAGAAGGTGTATGACCTGGTGCGCTCTGTGGTCAGGTAAAGTCAACGGGTCTCTGGGACTGACCCCATTTCAGAGCGGTGGGTCTGTGCAGAGGCAGGTGTGCGGCTGATGGCTTGATCTGCTTTCTCTGTAGGCCCTGGATCAAAGATCGCTTCATGGCCCCGGACATCGAAGCAGCCCACAGGCTACTTCTGGAGCAAAAGGCAAGCTGACCACGTGATGGGTGTGAGGAAGGGAAATGGGAGCTGAGGGTGGAGAGACGCTGTCTTAGCCTGTCTCTCCTGGCTGTCCCTAGGAAGAGAACACAAAAGTAGAGAGCCGATTTGCAAGATGATGAAAAGCCATTGATAGCTCCCCCAAAGACCCAGCTTGGACCCAGATACCGACTATGGAAGGATTAGAAATGGTTTTAAATTGAGGGTGGAGATGGTATTCATGAGGAGGCTATGAGGGCGGTAGCTCATTAGCCTTCTTTCTGTAAGACGTCCTCTGCCGCGCTAACACACTTTCTTCAGCTGATGTTAGCACAGCTCCCACCACCGAGTGAAGAGGACACAGTGAAGGCCCAGGGTTCCACCGTGTCCCTGCACCTGCCTGCTCGGCAAAATAGTTTTCTTTACTGCTCATCTCCTTTGGTTATATTGGCCATAGACTTAGGAAACTGATACAGATGCCTAAAAGGCTGGGTCATCTTTTAAAATATATACATACAAAAAATGCTCGCGCCGGGCGGTGGTGGCGCACGCCTTTAATCCCAGCACTCGGGAGGCAGAGGCAGGCTGATCTCTGTGAGTTCGAGGCCAGCCTGGTCTACAAAGTGAGTTCCAGGGAAGGTGCAAAGCTACACAGAGAAACCCTGTCTCGAAAAACAAACAAACAAACAAACAAAATGCATACATCCTATGCAAATTAATACACGTGTATATTTTATATGTGTCTAATATATAAGATGTATGCATATGTATGTAATACATATATCTTTTATATATATGCCATACACATACACACACACACACACACACACACACACACACACACACACTTTTTAAAATGCTTTAAAACTTTTGAGTCATTGGTATCTCGTTCCCTAGAATCACTTGATTTCCCTTAGAGCTGTGACTGTTCTGGGGGAACAAACGTTCCCTTTAAACTTCACAACTCTGATTTCTCTCTCCTTTGAGGGAACACATCTCCCGTGAGGGGGTTAGCTTGTAAAGAATACATGTTCTTTTCCAGGGTGTTTTAGATAGTATCTCAGGCTGTGTAGCTCAGGCTGGCTCAGGACTCATTGAGCAGCCCAGGCTGGCCACAAGCTTAGGCCAATCTTCTTCCCTCGGTATATTCCAGAACCAAAGGGTGTTAGGATTCAGGTAGGAGCCACCACACTAGCTAAGAGTATATCTTGTGAGGTCATAGGATGGGAAAGATTCCTTGGCTGTCAGGGGCCACAAGCAGAAAGAAAGGAAACTACAAGCCAAAAATGGAGCCTTAAGAAAATAGGTTGGCAGATGGAGAGGAAAGCCTGGCCATGGAGGTGACAGTCTTATCACTGTATACCAACTCAGCTTCCATTCCCGGTGAAGGGTGGAAGCTGACGCTGGCTTGTCCCAGGTGATGCTTATGGGGCTGGGACACGGGCTGTATTTGCGTACTTATGGCCCTAGAAGCACAACCTTTGGGAGAATTCCCTGTACCACCTTTCAGCTTCCAAGCCTTGTGCGCTGCTCTATCTACCAGATTCCCGAGTAAGCATGCGGAATTTCGCTCTGAGCTGCCAAGGTTCTGTTTGGGTTTTGTGGATTTGCTTGCTTTGCTCCGAAGTAGGAAGCAGCTTCAACACCTTTACAACGTGAGCTTGGTTTTGGACTTTGTATTTTAACATCCTTTAATGTATCCAGCAGCTAATTGACACAGACTCTGTGTCAAATGGCTCAAAATACAAGCAAGCGAGCTGCTATGTGTTTGGCCAGGTACAGAAGGTGCTTTGATTTGGGGCAAAGCCCACATTTCATCAC
The DNA here is from genome assembly GCA_902168325.1 of Peromyscus nudipes. Taxonomy (NCBI): domain Eukaryota; kingdom Metazoa; phylum Chordata; class Mammalia; order Rodentia; family Cricetidae; genus Peromyscus; species Peromyscus nudipes. The sequence continues at coordinate 34,308 of CABHPH010156431.1, forward strand.
AGCATGTGGAAACAACCTTGTCCATAATTCGACTTTGTCCCCTCCTTGCCTCTCACTCAGGTTTGGGAAGTTGCTGCCCCGTACATTGAGAAATACAGAATGGAACACATCCCGGAATCCAGGCCGCTTTCTCCAACCGCGTTTTCGTTAGAATCCCTGCGAAAGAATTCAGTCACAATCCCAGAGTCTGACGATCTTTGATGGGCTTCCTCGTGGTCAGGCACATCAGACATGCCCGAGCCCAACACAGCAGTGGTGTGTGAGGAAGGGGCCCAGGAACCGCCCATGATGCGAAGAACTCATCTCTTTTCAAACATGCTCTGGTTAGGTGGGTGGCAGCAATGCAGTTGCTGAACGGAGAGCCCTGTCCTTGTTACCATGGTTTGCGGAGTTCTGGCTGTCTTTGGGTCATGGCGTTTTCTTTCTTGACAATATAAACAGGCTACTTACTCTTAAAAATGGCCACAATTCCATAGGTCTATTTTTACTCTTAGTATTAGGAAACTCAATTCAGAGCATTCTTCTTTAAAGCGTCAGATTTTTGTGAACCTTTTAAAGAAAAATTTGTCTTGAGAAACTCTCCTAGTTGACTTTCTTTGGCTGATTGGACTGTACCATAACCTGACAAATAGGCTTCAAGTCAGAATTTGTTCCTAAGCCCCTCCTCTTGCTGCTCATTGAATCACAGAAAAGAGTCTTGAGCGAGGGGAGCTAGTTCAGGGGGTGCATAATTGAGTTCCATAATTGGGTGCATAATGAGGATCCAAATTGAGTTCAAATCTCAAGCATCAGTGTAAAAAAAGCCCGGTGTAGTGGTGGGCACCTGAGCCCCAACACTGGAGGACAGAGACAGGCAGCTCCTGGAGGCTCACTGCTCAGCCTGGTGAATTCCAGGTTCAGTGAGAGACCCTGCCTCAAAAAAAAAAAAAAAAGGAAAAGAAAAGAAAAGAAAAAAATGATGCAGAGAGTGATAAGAAAAGACGTCTTAACATTTATCTCTGGGCTCTGCCCATGCCCACAGGAGCAAATGCACCTTACACATACACACACACACACACACACACACACACACACACACACACACACACACACGAAGCGGGGGGAGTGAACAGGTCTGAAGCCATTAACTACAAAGGTTAACAGTCCCTTTTTTGGTTGTTTCTGGTTGTTATCTGTGTCCTATTAATTACCGGGGTGTTTAAACCACCCCACCAAGAATGAAGAGGAGTTGGGGGATGAATATAAAGACTGCCCTTGCCTGGCCACGCCTTTCGTATTTCTCCAATCACGGCACCTATCTCCTAACCGCTTGGTGATGTGCTCCGGTGAAGTTCGAAGTTAGTCCTGTCATTTCCCACAACTTAGTACTCCATTCACCTGTTGGTAGTCAGTTTAGTGAGCAGCCTCCTGTTATGCAGATGAGGCATTTGGGGGTCGGGGCGGGAGCCATCCCACTGCCTGCAGTAGGTAATCATTAAAACCAGCTTTGTTAACACAGGTCAGACGGGGCCCTACAGATGATTGCCCAATCTCTGTTTCTCCCCCAAGCCGATAAAGAATCTTGTGGGTAGGCTTTGTGTAATTGTTCAGAAAGGTCAGGTGACCTCTTGACAGCCCAAGGCTGAGATCGATGACTTTGCAGCCATCGCTGTTAGCACGTGCAAAACACTGCATGTGCAAGAGTCTGAAAGCGTGGCTAGAAAGACTGTAGCTGGTTAATGAACACACTTGCCAGCATCCCTCGCTGGTCACAGACTACAGGGGGCCCAAGATATATTCCCCAGCACACTCTTCGGAGCATGCCTTGTCCACAGTCTTTGCCTTCAGCAACTCAAGAGGTGAAAATGGACCCAGGAACAGGCTTAACTGCAGGTTATTCTTCCTGCTAGTTCTTGCTGAATGCCAACACACACACACACACACACACACACACACACCCCACAGAGTTTATCCATTCCTCTACCCAAGCTGCAGCAGAGGCAACGAGCCCCAGCAGATGGCTGTTCCCACTCCTGGTTTGGAAATGCTGGCTTCCTGTCCACCTGTCTTCCTTTTGACAGATGTCACCCCTAGGTTTTGTATATAGCTCTGTTAGCTCCCCATCTTCAAGAGTCTCTGGTAGGTAGGGGGGCAAACTGTGTCCATGGCTTGCTATCACGGTGTTCTTTGGGGAGAAATTGAGCCTGGGGTCATGTGTGTGTTAAACACATGCTCTGGCACCGAGATGCACTCCTACCTTCTACTTTTGTTTATTTTGAACAAAGTTTAACACTTAAATATTTGCTTTTCTGTTGCTCTGAGAAAACACTGGGAGCAAAAGCTGCTTGGTGGAGGAAAAGGTTCCTTCCAGCTCGCACACCCATGGACAGTCCATCACTGCAGGAAGTCAGGGCAGCAATCTGGAGGAACATTGCTTGCTAGCTATTGACTGGCTCACTAACATCTTATACACCCAGACCCACCTGCCTAGGGCCCGTGCTACTCACAGTGGGTCGGGCCTTCCCACGTCAATCATCAGTCATGATAATCCTTCACAAACATGGCCACAGGCCAATCTGATGTGGGCAGTCCCAGAGTTGAGACTTCCCGGTTGACTCTAGGCTGTGTCAGCTTGACAACTGGAGCTAACCAGGACACCTCCACCTCTTCAGAAAATGCCTCTGCTGAGTGTAGCTGGTCAAGTTTCAGTCAGAGAAAGATAACAGATCTGAGACAACGTGCTGAACCTGGTGCCTTCCCTGTGGAGGCGTGGCAAACGAGTTGGCAGATCAGGCTTCCCTTCCCCGGGGTGCTTGCCTGGGTCCCTTCACTTAGGGCAGTAGGAGAGGATGAGACCTCAAGTATGGGATCCACCCACAACTTCTGCTGTTCCAGTTGCTGATTCCCTAGTGGCCAATACAAGCCACGTGGCAAGCCAGAGTCTGAAACTATAGGGAATGGACATACGACTTAGTATACTTGTGGCCATTATCAAACAATCTACCCAATTTATAAAATCTAATAAATAACTTGAAAAGAGATACTTTTCATACTATTATACTTGTGTTTCATTTTTGGGTCTGGCCATTCAGTCTTCAGGAATTGAACAACTCTTTCACAGGGGTCACTGAAGACCATCAGAGACCACAAATATTTACATTATGATTCATAGCAGTAGCAAAATTACAGCTATGAAGTAGCAACGAAAATAATTTTTTGGTTGGGGGTCACTATATTGTAGGGGGACTGCAACATTAGGAAGGTTGAAAACGGCTGTCATAAACAATTGATCAAAAATAAATAAATAAACAATCATTTTGCCCTTTTCGGTTACCTTTGTTAAAGGCACCAATTTATTAGGTGTGAGCATTGAAAACAAACACAAAAATAGAGAGCATCCCCTCAGCCTCGAGGTAGACCTGCTTAGTGTAAACGGCCCTGTGCTTTCTGCTCCCTGCTGAGTTCAAGAAAGGCCTGGGGTTGCAAGGGAGCTAATGACATGGAAAATCTTATTGGCGACTTCCGAGAGAAAGCGTTTTCTCTCCCTGGAGCCAGGGAAGTCATCTTTCTCTCCTGCTTGACCTGGATGAGGAAAGTGACTGACAGCCGGATCCCGGGCATTGTTGGGTGGCAGAGCAGAGGCAGGAAGGTATCTATCTGGATCACCGCATGGCTGAGTTGTTGTGTATACCAAAGGGGGCTGGCCCTGCTTCTGAATTTCCAATGGTGAGCTGAAAAGGCTGCTTTTCTCTACATCTCTATCTCTTTACTTCTCCTTCCCTCCCTTCCTAAATTTAGGGCCCCACACATTGTAGACAAAGGCTCTACCACTGAGTTATATATTCCCAACTTTTTTTTTTTTTAAGACGGTTAGGTAAGGGAGGAATGAGCTAGAGTTCTGGTTTGGTTATAGACTCACACTAAGATGTGTGAGAGGTAGGTAATTGGGCCCTTTGACAGTACCACGTCCAACAGGAGAAGCTAGGGTGGGAGATTAAAAAATAGCCACAGAACGAAGGGAATTCTTCACTTTTACAGACTTGAGCAGGGAGAAGTCTCCGAGTCTAGTATCTTAGACAAGGAGAGGGATAGGATACAGGTGTGCTGGTCCCCCCTCTGGGGCAGCGTCTCTGATCTGACCACAACAGGGTATCACTAAGTTACCCAGGCTGGTCTTGAATGTACTCCACAGGATAGGCAGCCTTCAACTCAAGATCCTCCTGCCTCAGCTTCCCAAGAAACTGGGATTACAAGCATGGACCGTCAGGCCTCACTTCCTTCCCCCTTACTTAAAAAAAAATACATGTATTATTTTTTTTATTCTCTGTGTATAGGTGTTTTGCCTGCATGTATGTCTGTGTACCGTGTGCCTGGTGCCTGTGGAGGCCAGAAGAGCGCATCAGATTTGCTTACCAACAGTTGTGTCCTTGGGAAGAGCAGCCAGCGCTCTTAGCCACTGAGCCATCTCTGAGGCACCCCCCCACACACCCCCCCCACACACTTTTAAAGCCACATCTGGTCAGGTTTTTGACACCTGTCATGAGTATTATGCCTCCTAGCTCAGCGTGTGGGACTGAGCCAGGGCTGTGGTGCCTCACCTGACCAGCGCAGTCTGCTCTTTCAGGACTTTCCTGGCACAGCCACATCTGAATGGAATGGCAGAAGTCACAAAGCCAGCACAACTGCTTGACAAAGATCCAGCAGAGCTGAGCTGCATGATGGCCGCCATGCTACCTTTGGTTTTCATCTCCACCTGTTACATACTTGGGGCACTTTTAATAATTTGTACAATTTGGAGATGTTGGGTTGATGGAAAATTCCTTATGAATCATTTATGCCTCCTCCCAGGAATGCTGCTTCTAAGCTTCCCCAGGAAAGTCTTGAACATACTACCCCCCCCCCACTTTGAGGGAGATATCCTTATCTACTTGAAGGTCTTCCTTATGCCTTGGAGGTTGTGACACATAAAGAAGAAGCCAGAGGTCTCTTCATGAGGCTATGCGACATTCTTGAAACATCTGTCCCTGTACTTACACAGGAACAAAATAATCAAAACAAAGTAAACTCAAAAAGGTCAAGAAGATCCGGTGGGCTAGAGGAATTGGCCACAGTTCAGATTACAAGCCTCTTCCCACTGTATACTCGGATAATTACATGGCATATAACTCTGCCCTACACAGAGACATATTGATGAGCAAAGTATGGAGTGGAAAGATGATAAAAGTATGAGATGTTCGGACCTCCCTCTCTTAGAAGTTAGCTCATGTAGAGCTACTATAATGTCATATGACCAAGGAACAACAGAAAGCCAGAATTAGACATATAGGTAAATTCTATAAAGATATAAATGTGAACATTGATTGTATGATGCCAGAATTTGAATAATAACTGCAGCAGCTTTAGCCTGGGGATTTTTCCTGTGCACTCTGACCACTAAGAGTTAATAATACACTGCTTGGGACATGGCAAAATGCCCAGGTGGCTTGAAGATTTTGTTTTGGTCTAGTGTTCTTGAAGCAACCAAAACAACCAGCCTGAGCACAGGCTGTCATATGCCTCTAGAGTCTCAAACATTGGGTTATGGAGTTAATGAGTAAGAATGATAACTCTGTTTATTAATGATGTCAAAACTTGAGGGAAAATGATTGGAAATGATAACTCTGTTCTGTCAAAGTTTATTAATGATGACTAAAAGGTGAGCAAAAGGAAGTGAAACATATGTCCAAAAACAAAAATGATATGATCTATGTTTTGGAACATCATGAATGTATCCCTGCTTACTAAATCTGTATAAATAAAGAAACACTCCAGCCAGGCAGCAGTGGTGCATGCCTTTAATCCCAGCACTCGGGAGGCAGAGGCAGGCGGATCTCTGTGAGTTCAAGGCCAGCCTGGGCTACAGAGCGAGGTCCAGGAAAGGCGCAAAGCTACACAGAGAAACCCTGTCTCAAAATTTCCCAGTCCTTTTCCTCTAGCAGAGGACATACGATAATGACCGCATCAGGCATGTCCTGGAGGTTGATGGAACAATGGTCACGTGACTTGATTGTCAGGGAGGCCTGGAGGAGGTGGCTGGACTGGCCTTGGCCAGTGGGAGTTAGAGAAGGGAGAAAAAAGAGACATTCAAGGCAATATGAATTTCAGGAAATCACTCCTTTGGTTGGTCAATTTCTGGGTTTTTTGTTTGTTTGTTTGTTTTAATTATTATTTGGCGTGATGTTGGAACACTGGCTCGGCAGTTAAGAGCACTGGCTGTGCATGCAGAGGACCCGGTTCAGTTCCCAGCACCCACACAGCAGCTCACAACTGTTGGTAACTCCGATTCCAAAGGATCCAATATCCCCTTATCACCTTACACACTCACCCACTGTGCACACAGTCAGGCAAAACACTCATTCACATAACCTAAAAATAAATGTAAAAAAAAAAAATTTTGATAAAATCTCATGTAGCCCAGGCTGGCCTTGAACTCACTGTGTAGCTGAAGCTGGCCCTCCTGTCGATTTATCTTTAGTGGGAGGATTACAGGCATGACACACCTGACTTGGTGGATGAATTTCTAAATAAGTGGGAACTAGGATCTGAGTTTTTGCCCTTCCAGCCTGGGCAGTGGGCCAGGTTAGAAAACAAATGATCGTAAACTGTAGAAATACCGTGGGGGAAGTACTGGGAAGAACCAATCAGAAACCAGGTCACGGAAAGCATAACTCATGCTAACCGCACAGCCGGGATGGGGTGGGGGGTGGGATCTCTGAGCTCCTCAGAGTGTCTAAGTAGGGCCAGGCTGGCACAGGGTGGTTTCCACCACGTGAGTTCCAGGTGACCCCTGCCCACCATAGCTTCTATAGAACCAACCAGAAAACATGTGGCTTCATATTTCAAACTGTAAAGTTTAGAGTAACTTCCCATCACGGGTGGGGGGGGGGGTTGGGGGGGGGGGGGGGGGAAGAGTTCTTGCTAAGGGACTGGTACTGCCTTTACCTTTCAATGGCTTATTCTTAGACCAAGACCAAGAGTTGGACATCTCAGTTTCCGGTAAAACTAATCTAAATATGAAATTAGTATGTTTTACCAATGGGTTATTCTCTCTTCCTTTCATTTCTCTCTCTCTCTCTCTCTCTCTCTCTCTCTGTGTGTGTGTGTTCTGGAACTCACTCAGTAGACTAAGCCAGTCTTGTACTCAGAGACCCGCCTGCCTCTACCTACTGAGGACTTGTGGGTTATTTTTTTTTAAGGGAGCAAGCTTTTAAGGCTGTCTGGCATTGGCTTTACTTTCTAATGTCCATCTTAGCCCTGGTAGGATCATAAATTTCCTGAAGGCAATGCCCAGCCTACAATCAGGACTTCAGACAGAAAGGGAACAACCTCTACATTTTTTACTTCACGGTGATCAAAGCCTCCTGTGTGTGTTTGTTCAAATACATTAGCTCGCCTGTCCTACACAGCACCCAGCGTACACATTCTACCTCAGAAGGGTGATACTGCCTCCCGAAGGTGAAGACTTCTTGGCAGGCAAAAAGTCAAATTGAATTGAACTAAGATGACCCATAAGTCTTTGCAGCTCCTTTTCTTTCTCCTTCCTGTGCTGTTTTGTTTTGTGTTTGAGACAGGGTCTCACAATCCTCCTGCCTCCACCAACCCGGTGCTAGAATTTCAGGTGTCTGTCACCACCCTGGCCCACAGGTGGCAGAGGGTTGTCTTTGAAAGGGGCTAAGGTGGCAGCTGGTGGTGGCGCACACCTTTAATCCCAGCATTTGGGAGGCAGAGGCAGGCGGATCTCTGTGAGTTCGAGGCCAGCCTGGTCTACAGAGTGAGTTCCAGGACAGCCAGAGCTACACAGAGAAACCCTGTCTCACAAAAA
>CABHPH010156432.1:9947-49786 GCA_902168325.1 Peromyscus nudipes
CCCTCCCTCCCTCTCTCTCTCTCTCTCTCTCTCTCTCTCTTTCTCTCTCTGTCTCTGTCTCTGTCTCTCTGTCTCTCTCTGTAGTTGTGTAGAACCTGAGTGAAATTACACACTTGCAAAGCATTGCAATGTTTTCATATCTATTCCTCCATGGTAGAACCACATGGCTTGCTCTCTCACTTCGTTCAGGTCTTTCTTTATATTTGGTCACATTTAAATGTTGTTCCTAATCATTCTGTATAAGAAGGCATCCTAGCACTACCTATCTACTGCCTAAGATATCATCCTAAAACTGTCTATCAACTGTCTAAAACAGTATCCACAGAATGACCTATCAATTGTGCAGACTTTTTCTCACAATTTCCACACTTTGACAGGTATAGATTATTATTATTATTATTATTATTATTATTATTATTATTATTATTATTGTTATTATTATATTTTCTATATGATATAGTAATAACAATTTTTTTATTATGTTGTTGCTGTTGCTATTGTCTGCTTCCTCACAGTAAAACAAAATGAAAAAGTGATTATTTAGTCCACTGTTATACACCCAATTCTATTGTCTGATAGAATTAGATAATAAACAGATAGATGACTATCTATCTATAAGGTTTAATCTCAATTATGAGGTTTTTTTTGCATTTCCTATTAGCAATAGTCTCTAGTAAAATATCCATCTTCCTGTACACTCTTTTTCTAAAGAGGTGGCTAGACACCAAAGCAGCTCTGGAGATCAGCACTACCCCACTAGCCCTTCTTTTTCCCCCGAGAATGATGCAATTCCATTTCAATTTTTAAAACATTGTAAAAGAATGCATCTTTAATGTGTCCTTTAAAGGACTAATTTGTTAGCTTTACTTCAAAAGAAAAACGTCCAATATTCCATAGTTCTATGTCAGATTAACTTGTAACAAAACACAGTAGTCAGCAGATAAATCAGAACCTTACATACTAGAACTGTTTATAGATTTGAAAGAAAACTTAAGCCACTAACAGCACAACGTCCTCCAGTGCTAGGTTGCAGCTCCTTTTGTCTTGACTTTCTGATTTTAAAGTCTTCAGGTCATGCTGCCTCAGTACAGTTCTTAGACATAAATACTTTCTTGAGAGTTTGAAATGTTGAGTCAACTAGCGATAACTCATGAATATCCCCTATGTAACTTCACATATTTGTGTGTGTGCATAATCTTTTGAAATGTTCCCTAAAATATTTTTTAAATGCTGCAATTTAAACCCAGGAGCTCAGGTGCAGAGCTATACCCTCAGACATTTCAATTTTTTGCTTTGAGACAGAGTCTCTCTAAGTGGCCCAAACTGACCTTGAACTCTCTCCATTCCAGGCAGGACTTAAACTTGTGACTCTTCTGCCTTCATTTAATGGACATCTGAGATTACAAGCCTGTGTCCCAGGCCTAGGTCCCCAAAACTCTTTTTCCCCTGGTACATCAGTTGCTTCCTATTGAGTGACATATGTTTTATTGTATTTTGTCCCTGTTGCTTGCTATTCTGTTTATCCCTTAGAATTATAAACTCCCAATTTTAATTACTGTAATCATTAATATTCTTGAAAATTTTATACATTTCTTCAAAAACAGATCAGTTTTCAAAAGTTCTTGAGGTGATTTCTCTTAGTTATATTTATCTTTCCATTAGAAATCAGTTACCACATGAGCATCTCTTACTATTTCAGAATACTTGAAGAAATTTATTATTTGATTGTATGTAAACATACAAATAAATCATAAATATATACTTCAATGTTTCAGAAGAAAACTTGATCTGGAAGCCAGTGATGCCTAATAGACAACATGAGTAGCAGCAAATTTATCACTATCCTGTCGAGACTTTTCAGTAAGGCTGTATTTTCAAACATTCATTGAGAAGCTTCATTCTGTGAAATTTACCAAGAACTGTGTTCTGTAAAAGTGCTAACCCTGTTAGAACACCGAGGAAAAGCTTAATGCTCAAAATTGAAATGTGTGAATAGTCAGAATGACTCTACCAACTCTGGAAAAAAATCCCTTCCAGTCAAGGAAGTAAACAGCAGCCGAAGGACAAATAAGCTCAGATCAGTAATTTTTTCAGTCTTACTATTTGTTCCATGAATGTGTGCATCATCCCAAATCACACCGTGTGTAGGTGCACTTATATGTTTATTTTCTCTATTTTGATTTTCTATTTTAGACTTATTTCTTTTATGTGCATGAGTGTTCTGCTCACATGTATGTGTGTGCAGCCCATCTGTGCCTGGTGCCCACAGAGGTCAGAAGAGGGTATTGAATCTCCTGGAACTGGAGTTCTGGATAGTTGTGAGCCATGAGTTCTGGGAATGGAGCCTAGGTCCTCTGCAAGAACAAATGCCCTTAACCACTGAGCCATCTCTCCAGCCCCTATGTTTTTACTTTCAAACAACAAGTATAGAACGAACAGGCCCCCAACAATTTCGCAATAAAAGAAAAATCAAATGTTTTAGCCCACTTAGTGTTACACTAAAAAGATTAATAATTTATGGACATCTGAAAAATCTCTTGGCTTTATTGCAATTATCAAGATGCATGGATAGTGGTAAATAATTATTGTTTTCCAAGAAATGTGAGTTCTACTATTTTAAACATGTTTATGATTTGTTTAAAGGCTCTGAGCATGACAAAACACATGAACTTCAACAGCACAGAACTTGAACAGATTAAGGCTTGTTTTCCATTCTCCTATCAAAACTCCCTATGCAAAGAAACAATTTATTTCTTCACACTTGTGTCCAACTTACCTCATATGGTAAGTTGGGCTTACCATTACCCAATATTTTTAATTCTAAAACATTAGAGAATTGTGGTTGTTTTGGTAATAGCTCGTTTGTGTCAGGACTTGCTTTTTATGTAAAAAGCTCATATTCCTAGCCTCCATTTTCAGGATAAAAACATAGTTCAGTTGGTAGAGCATTTGCCAGCATACACAAAGCCCTGTGATAGTTCCCTAGCACAAACCAGGTGAGTTTGAAGCCAGCCCTTATAGGATACATAAGACTCTGTCTCCAAAAACATATATGAAATAGATAAAACCTCTTGTTCAGTTTTTGCTTATATCATATTCAGGGTGTTCCTTCTAGCCCAATTAAATATCATTCATATATATATATATATATATATATATATATCAAATGAGAAAATATTTCTTGAAAGAGTACTCCATGCTAAGATCTAAAGTTGTAAGAATTAATTCTACTGTGTCGAGTCACAAGAATTATTTATGGGAGCAGTGAGTGATGGCAGCAGAGTTGGGTAAACACCATAATGGTGGCAGGAAACAGAGGATGTTTTTACCTTATTTGGCAGAATTTAAGAAGATTTTTCCTTGAGAGATAGCATTTGAAACATTTTGGAATTTTTAAGTGGGGGAAAGAATTAACAGGGGAGTATGGTCAAGAGCACAGAAATGTGAGGGCAAAAAAAAAAGATAAATTTTATGAAAGGGATTATAGGGAAGATAACTGGAAAAAAACTCAATTAAATTATTTCATTAATGATGTTGGGTAACATACTCAAAAAATACCAGGGAGAAGATTGAATTCTGAGATCCATTTCCCCTATTAATATTAGTCTAGATTTATTAAAGGTTAATTACACATGTAGCATAATATAATCTACTTACCTCAATAGGCTATTTGTAAAGTGATTAATCAGCTTCTAATTGACTTTTATAATTAATTTACAAGGTCACATAAAAATGGGCTAAAACTCTACAGACCCCTATGCTCCTTATAATAATTGTAAGTCTAGTACCATCTATGAATGAATTATTCTTGTAGTTTGTGAGCTGTTTTCTTTTATAAGTTATTCTTAGAGGGCCAGCACATAGCTTAGCTATCATTTGTCTTGATAAAATATCTTTTTTAAAGAACATTTGTTTAGTGTTTTTGAGCCAGTGCACATGCCTTGGTGCGTACGTGAATGTCCGAGGACATCTTGCTGAATCAGTTCTCTCCATCCACCATGTGGGTACTTTAAATTAAAATGAAGTTGATTGAATTCAGGTTCTCAGGTTCTGCTGAGCCAACAAAATATGGATAAATTAGTTGAACCATTTTTAATGGAAATACTAAATGAAGTCCATAAGAATGATTAGACTTTACAATTATGTAAGTCACTCAATATAATATTAACAAGCAGATTCTCTTTGGGGAAAAGAGCATAAACATGAATATAAGCGTCTAGCCAACTTATTTAGGCATTTTCAATTTCAAATTCTTTCATACATAACATTTTGTGTCCATGCTAACAGTAAAATATTTACAAGTGTGGGTTAATGGTATTATAAACCAAACATCTCCAGTTTTTAGAGCTGGTGTTTGAGGGGAGAGTGAGATGGCTCAATGAGTAAGAGTATTTGCAGTTGGAGCCTCAGGACCTGAGATCAATCCCCAGAAACCACGCAAAGGCGAAAGTGGAGAAGCTACTCCAATAAGCTGTCCTTTTACCTCCACACATACACCATGTCACACGTAAGCCTTCGCTCACTTCACTCACTTCACATACCATATATCCCCCAACACGAGATAATGGGAGGAGGAGGAGGAGGAGGACATTCTTGGGATCTACTGGGTTTATGGAAAATTTAAGGAGGTAACATTTTGGATAATTTAATAACTCATCAACTGGTCTCAATGTCTTGGTAAAAGACATTCCTGAGTAACACAAGTCTTACTAGCTTTGGCTGTCTAGCCAGATTTCCAAGGCCTGCCAAGTTCTGTATGTGGTGTTACAAACATAGATATAATTTCTTGGAGAGAATGTGCCAGTTTGCACTCACCCCTTTAATCACCTTAAATGTCTGCCAACTATTCCGTTTCTGAGAGTATTGTGACTTTTGGTATGCCCTCCCCAGGGCAGGTGCAATACACAAAAGGCATGGTTCACTGCTTTCCAGTTGAGTTCCTCTTGGCTTTCAATTAAATGGCTGAAATCAGCTGGGCAGTCCCCTCCCCACAGATTTAACATGCTCACACCACAGAGTTGCTGGAGTTCTAAAGGGCTTTCTAGCTGCTCCTAATTTAAGAAAAGAAAAAAAAATCACAATGGAATAATGGAGCAAGTTCTAAAGAGAAGAACCAGAACTCAGAAGATAAAACTAGTGGGAGCAGGCTAGACACTGATGTACATACCAATGAAAATAAATCACAAGAACTATATAAAATTCATCAACAAATTAGGTCCCCACATTTGAAACACCAATTCTCATTGCAAATTAACTGTGTAGGATGAAGTATTGGAGACAGTTTACAAATCAGATAGATTCAAAGAGTGTTCCTACTGGGGCTTGGCTTAGAATAAATCCTCTCTGAGTGCCCTGAAATTCCAAGTTTAAATAATCAATCGCTATTGATTTTTCACTTTTGTTCTGCCAACGTTTGGTTATTCCCCAGGTCACATAGCCTTGCCATTTGAGCCAAAGTCAATAAAGAATTTATTTATTCATTAGACTCTGTAGAAGTGGAACCTAGTGCTGAAAACATGCATTAAGATTTTGTATGGTAAATATCAAGCATTTTGTGGAGTTTTAATGTGTATCACAAATCTGTATGGAGGACACTATCAAGATAAACTTGGACCTTGTATGAAACTACTTTTGAGTAATCTAATTGCTTTACTGCAGAAGAAAATAACTTTAAATGAATCTAACAGTGTTTTGGGTCTTTGTAACAAGATTATGAATATTAATTTGCTCATCAATAATTAAGAAGTTGCAGTGTTTTCTTTCTCATTCTTGGAAACACAGTATAGTACTGTAATTTGACTGCTACTGGCCAGAGCTCATCATTTGATGAGCTACCAGGAAGCACAAAGAAACACAGACTACTGTAGCAATCTCAAAGCTCAATACTCCCAGGTCAACTAAGCTCCGCAATTAATACTTACAAAAGCAGCCTAGCTAAAGAGAAAAACTTTCTTTCTGTCTTATCACATTCACTCTATAAACAACAAAAATAATCTACACGGATGTTAAAGATGCTACAAGGTTAATTGATCAGAACTTTGTGACTATGGAGAATTAGAATGTTGTAGATCCAGAGATGAATTATCTTTGGCCAGTGTACACCTTTAATTCCAGCACTTGGTAGGCAGACAGGCAGACCTCTGAGTTTGAGGTCAGCCTGGTCTATAGAGTGAGTTCCAGGATGGCTAGGGCTACACAGAGAAACCCTGTCTCAAAAAAATAAAATAAAATAAAATAAAATAAATAGATAGATAGATAGATAGATGATAGATAGATGATAGATAGATAGATAGATAGATAGATAGATAGATAGATAGATAGATAGATAGATATAAAAATAAAAACCTTGGACAACCTTTAGTCTGCTTAAAATTGTTCATTGTCCTACCTCTATGTATGATCTAAGGTCATGCCAGCTGTCTGCTAAAATTTTTGGAATGTGTTATTAGCAAACCACTACCTTCCACCAACTCAAAAGTTAAGAATGTCATCAGAGAGCATCTGTAAACTACAGCAGAGTTTTTCCTGTTTTGCCATAACCTGCCTATTGGATATCCCCTCCAGTATATTTGGGAGATGTCTCAAGAGGACATTTTCATTCTGCAACCACTTCCACATTGAAATATGTTATTTGGGGCAACCTGTTCCTGGGTCATGATCACACATATTTGAGTTAAAGTAAACTCTCTTATTCACTTTCAAGGAAAAAGTGTTTTGTATCACCAATTTTGGTGGCCCAACATGGGGCACTAGAGGACAATCTACTCTCACCCATATTATCATGGGACTGTTGTACCCCATGGTTTTCATTGCCTCATCAGATGGATGTTGGTGAGTGTAGCTAGAGTTTTCCTGCCGGGCCCACAGTCAGGACAAATCTCTCTCACCCGCCAGTCCCACAGCCGCTCAGACCCAACCAAGTAAACACAGAGACTTATATTGCTTACAAACTATATGGCCGTGGCAGGCTTCTTGCTAACTGTTTTTATAGCTTAAATTAATCCATTTCTATAAATCTATACCTTGCCACATGGCTTGTGGCTTACCGGCATCTTCACATGCTGTTTGTCATGGTGGCGGCTGGCAGTGTCTCCTCAGCCTTCCACTTCCCAGAATTCTCTCCTCCTTGTCCTGCCTATACTTCTTCCTGCCTGACCACTGGCCAATCAGTGTTTTATTTATTGACCAATAAGCAACATGTTTGACATACAGACCATCCCACAGCAGGTGAGTTATTTCTGTCCAATGATCTATTTGTTTATTCTGAGCTTTATGTTAGATGTCTTTACCTGTTTCTAATCATTTGCTTGTTTCCGGAGTATTTGCCAGGGCATTTGATCACTAGCACTCTATCTTTCACTTCTGCTGCTCCTTGAATAGCTCATTCCTGGTCAAGTGTATTCTCCTGCTTATTGGAACCTTCCCTCTGTTAGTGCGAGATTCTATGAGTGCTTGATCATAAGGATACTTAACTTCAGAGACACTAGTTCCCTCCAGCCCAACACAGTGATGTCAGAACTTCCCAGGATATGGAATTGTTCATGGGGCACCCCAAGACAACATACCCCATTCCTAGGCGAGAAGAAACCTTACTAGCAAAGCCAGGAAGATATACAAATGGACTGGCTGATCAAGTATCCTAAGCCCTCTCATGTTCCCACACATATGCAGGATAAACCTGACACACAGTAGAAAGAATAAAACTGAGAATGAGACACAAAGGAGCAAGTCCCATGAGCCCCACAAACATCTGATCCAAAACACAAATGGCTCCAGCCAGCACAGGAGGTTGTGGGTTTCAGGTAAGACAGAGACAGCAAAATGGGAAATAGAAACTGAAGATACATGACACATCTGGAGCAAAATAGCCACTGGTACTCCACCCCATTTTTTGTTTGATAACTAAGGGAGTTTATGTAAGATTTAGTAAAAAATGGGGAATGTTTGATAGTCACAATTTTGGTGCACTCTAAACTAGAAGTTCTAGTTAATAAAATTAAAGATCATAAATAAACATCCTACTTTAATTGGAATTTAAAAGCATGTAAGTAAAGAAACAATTACATTGCTGATTTCAAAAAGAGAAAAACTTGCAAATTGTAACAAAAGAACAACATATTAAAGGATAAGAAAGCATAAGGCTGGTGAGGTGGTGCTAAGATTAAGAGCATGTGTTGCTCTCACAGAAGACCAGAGTTAGGTTCTCAGTACATCCTAGGAAGCTCACAACTGCCTGTAACTCCAGTGCCAAGGCTTTTGACTGCCTCTTTTTGCCTCTGTGTGCACTTGCACACATGTGCACTACTTACACACAGATATAACACACAGTTATAAACAAATAATAAAATCAATACTGAAAAGAAAGAAATTTTAGAGGTGATTTCAGAACTAATCTCACATTGCAGCAGTCCTTCTCTGGTCTTGACTTTTCTTAGCTCTTTCATTCCTGCCTCCTTCTCTTCTTTCCTAGTAATTCCCAAGCAGAACAAAATTCTCTGTGGAAGGAAAAGACTGTCGGGACTTGTTTAACAATAGTGACTAGAAGGAGAAGGGATCCTGATGCTGTCTATACTCCCTGCACCAAACTGTGCTGAAAACTTCCGGGTTTCCGGAGTCACCTCAGGATGCTCTGGTGTTGGGGGCACAGAGGTCCTTGTACTCACAGAGAAGCACTAAGAGAATCAGGAGTGGTCATCACACAGGGGTGTCTCCTCAACGGAGGAGATAAAATCAAATACCTGCATTCCACTCAGAAAGCTGAGAATGGATTGTGTTCAGAACTTGATGACCTTTTTGCTATCTGTGGAGGAAGACCTCACCCGCCTTTTGCTACAGAGGCAGACCTCACCCAAATTCCCTAGAATGATTGTCTCAGACTGTTTCCTCCTGAGACCATTACCCATCCTTAGGGGAGATGCCACATGTACTTTATGGCCTGCTGACCTCTATGCTATCGGTCAATGACCACACTAGATTCTAGGCCTTTTAGCTACAAAACTCACCCTTTTCTTTTTCCTTTCTCTGAGATTTCTCCTTCTATTTATTCTCTGCCTGCCAACCCTTCCTATCCTTTCTCTTGCGTCGTGACTGGTCATTCAGCTCTTTGTTAGACCATCAGGTGTTTTAGACTGGCTAAGTAACACAGCTTCACAGATCTAAACAAATGCAACATAAAAGAATGCAACACATCTCTGCATCATTAAACAAATGTTTCACAGCATAAACAAATGTAATGCTTCTTAAAATAATATTCTACAACCAGGGTGGGTGCAGGTTTGGGATCCAACTTGACAGTGCATGAAATGGGTTAGATAGAGAGATACTCTCTGTCTGATTAGCATGACTATTCAAAGTCAGGTGGAAATCTGACCCAAATTACAGGAGGCACACAAAATTAAAGCAGAAATGTCAGACTTTTATCCTGTTTGGGGGTGCCTTCCAGGTCCTAATGAGAAGTCCATGCATTTCAGGAAAGCCTGCTTCTAAGTTCTTGTTACAGTCAAACTTAAATCTTAAACAAGTAGTTCATTTAAATTTGTGAGTAAAGAAAAAACAGAAATATCTCTGTGGCCATTAATAAAATGTACTGAATCTTCAGACACAGGTTCCTGAGCTTTCATCCAAATATGAAGCAATTTTATTTTGCTAAAAAAAAAAAAAAGTTTCTGTTGGGCTGGAGAGATGGCTCAATGGATAAGGCACTTTTCATGCAAGCATGGGGACTAGAATCTGGATCAGTCTGTGGCAGTCTACCTGTAACTCTAGCACTTGGAATCCCCCAGGCAAGCAAGCCAGCTAGATTCACTCAGTCAGAGAGCTGCAGGTATAGGAGTTCAGTGAGAGATCCTGCCTTAGTAAACACAGTGGAGAGTGATTGAGGAAGACACCTGACCTCAATGTCTGTCTGGCCTCCCTACTCATGCACATACAAACACGCATTCATTCACAAACATCATATATGCATATTCATACATGCAAATACACAAGAAGATCTGTCTAAGTTCAGAAATTGTATAAAGGAAAAGTAAGGACACAAGAACCATCAAATATAAGAAAGATATTATATTATATATATAATATATATATATATAATAATAAATTTTTAAAAAGGAAGAGATATAAAAAGGTGCAAATATGGACTATATTTTCTTGAAAAAATGGTTAAAATAAAAGGAGTATTTTAATCTATTTGGAATATCTGAGCTACTGTACAGATTTTTCATTGTGCCTATAATGAATCTTCAGTTCTCTAGATTGCTGATTAGATAAACAAATATCAGTAGAAATTAATTTTCACAATTGACAATAACCTTTGTCTCCCTTGGCCAAAGGTATTACCATGTATTTGTTCTTTTAAATCTATCCCACTTAGAAAACATCAAATATCTCTTATAAAATAATTCCTGAGCATCCAGTGAAAAGATGCAAAGAACTGTACGGGTCATCTCTACTAAAAGGAAACATGACACACTGCTATAAGGGATTTTTTTTTAATTGACAATGAAAATTCAGAGCTGGTTATGGGGTCTTTCCTCAGTGAAGAATAAAGAGACAAAGAATTAAACAAGCAAATGCTAAGACAGATCATTCCATCAATTAGAAAAGACAGCCCACAGACGCCTCTGTCCATCCTCCATGCATCAACTTCTGAAGACACCACCACTTGAGCTTCAGAAAAGATGGGTGACAATCATCTTCAGCCATCCCTGAAAAGTGAGTACCCCAACACCTTTGGCATCATGTTATCATTTCTATTAGCTCTCATTCCTTTGTAACACATTTCATATATCCTTTTGTGCTTGGAATTTTTTTTAATTGTCTCAGGTATTTGGAATTTTCCTTAGTATATCTTCCTAATGAGAGTAATAATTCTGATTTAAATATTAATGAGGATTATATGAAAAACTACAAATGAGGATGATTGTGTCTTCTCATGAATCTTGTTTGCATACCCTGCACTCCTACTTAACTTGAACCTAGTCTCTATGTTTAAAAGTAATTCAAATTTTTCATTAGTTTCTCTCAGTATTTAGTTTCATTTAGAAAATTAATCCAGTTTTTAGATTGACAAAGACCTATTTTAAATCTTCCAAAGCAAACTCCATTTGGGGGGATATCCTGTGCTCTAAAATCTACTAAGAAGAGGGGAAAAGCCTTAACTTGGTCAAATTAGTTGGAATCCTTCGTAGCCTTTAAAATTTTTGAAGTTAAGATACAAAAAATAACAGGTTCTCGGAAGCCCTGTGGAATACTCAGATTTCTGTTTACCTTGGAGTAACTGATTCTGTTAGCTCTTGTTAGGGATGGCCATGATTTGGGGTTGACTCTTACTATCCAAATTACAGAAAACCATCAGTCTCTAACAGCAATAACATTCATGTTGCTATTGTTGTTGTTGTTGTTGTTGTTGTTGTTGTTGTTGTTGTTGTTAGCAAAATCAAACAAAGCCTATAGCCAAAGCAAGACCTCTCTGAGGTGTAGGTACTAAGCTAGGAACTATAAAACAATGAAAGAAAGTAAGGGAGGGAGGGAGAGAGGCAGGGAGGGAAGGAGGAAGGGAGGGAGGGGGGAGGGAGGGAGGGAAGCTCACCTTATAAAAAGGATTGATGTTCAAAAATAGAACAGAAAGACAAAATGACATTCAGAAAAAAGGCTTGTAAACTTAGCACTGAGTCTGTTTGTCCTGATGAAACAGGTCTTCCAAGTATCCTATGGTACATTTTTTAGTCAAGATAAAAGAAATACTAAATAATACTCAGTTTTGCCAGGGAGAAGTAGATGGCCTATATTACAAAAGGAATTTTATGGAATTCCTTTTTCTTTCCTGATACTAAAATTAAAACATGAGACTTTGGGACTGGCAAGGTGACCTCAGTGAGTAAGGGTACTAGCCTGTGGGCCTGAGTTCAATCCTTGGAACCCACATAAACATGGAAGGAGAGGACCAATTCCACAAAGTTATCCTTTGACCTTCACACACTGACCTTCACACACTCTGTGGCACTCATGGCCCCCCCTTTAACCAAGCCCCCCACATGTACATACATGCATACAATAATAATTTTTGTTTTTTAAGAAATAAGATTTTATTATGTCTATAAAATTTATAAAATCAATTATAGAGTCAATTATGGCATCTTGATTGTGCCACCATACTAATAATATTTGCCATACAAGGAAAGAACAATGCTGTTACAAGAGAACTTAAAATGATATTATATTGTTAATCTGATTTCTTCCCAAATGTGATTTTCCATTCATTTCTCCAAACTGGAAGTTGTTGTAATACAAAGATAATAAGGCAAATCAAATTATTATCCACAAATAATAGTTTCAATAATTTGAATATTAAAATGCAATATTTCTTTCCATAGCCTGCCGAGTATCTTCCTGTGCCAAAGAGACTAGAACATAGACATGAAGTCTTCATGAAGGCACCAGCATAACCTCTCTACATTCAGTGAGCTGTGTAGATGTTGTCCTTAGCAATAGGACCCCACTGTCAGTTTTCAGAAAGTGGCCTTCTTCTATTATAGCATCAGCCTGGGTTGTTTAGGGATCTTCAAGAGACTCCCTCAGCCAGCAACTCATCGAATGCAAGCCAGTTTCACCACTGGAAGCCTTGGAAACCTTGCCTGGTTACAAAAGATAGCCAGTTCAGACATCCTATCCTCCAGGGTCTTCACTAGGAGTCACCCTCATAGATTCTAGGAAGTTTCCACTGCACTAGGTTCACACACACACACACACACACACACACACACACACACACACACAGCTTTCCAGTCCCAGCAGTCCCTCCCAGCACTTTCTCTCTCCACCTCCCAATCACCTGATCTCTCTGGCTCACACCACCTCCACCCCCAGTCCACCCCCAAAATTTATTGTTTCCTCTTCCCAGGAAGGTCAATTTGTCACCCCTAGAGCCCTCCTCTTTAACTAACCTCTCTGGGTCTGTGGATTGTAGCTTGATTATCATTTACATACAGTTAATATCCACAAGACTGATGGCCTACAATCTGTCCTGCCTACAAAATGTGCTGGGGCAATGGTGTCACAGAACATGTGGGAGTGGCCAACCAATGTTTGGTTTAACTTGAGGCCTACCACTGAGAGAAAGCCCATGCCAGACATTGCCTTAATGGCCAGGAATTGGAGACTGGATAACCCAGAGATCTAGGGTAAATTAAACAAGATTTGAAAAAAAGTGAAAATTATTTCTAATGATATACTGCTATACTGATAGATCAATGCCTTGTCCAGTCATCATCAGATAGGCTTCCTCCAGCAGTAGATGGAAATGGGTGCAGAGACCCACAGCCAGACATTGTATAAACAGAGTGTCTAAATTGGGGATCTCCAATGGGTTCCCTCCCCTTCGAGATTGAGGAACCCTGTGGAAGAGGGGTAGGAAAGATTGTAGGAGGCAGAGGGATGGAGGATATCAGGAGGACATGGCCCACCAAATCAACCAAGCAGGGCTCACATGAGCTCATAGAAACTGAACAAGCATGGGGCCTGCATGGGACTGAACCAGATCCTCTCCTTACATGTTATGGCTGTTACCTTGGTGTTTTTGTGGGACCCCTACCAGTGCGAGAAGGGATATCTCTGACTTTTTTGCCTGATCCTGGGACTCTTTTTCCACTGTTGAGTTGCGTGGTCCAGCCTCAATATGAAGACTGCTGTCTTGTCTTATTGTACCTTGTTTTGTCCTGTTTGAGATCGTCTCTTGGAGGCCTACTATTTTCTAAAGAGGAAAGGGAGGAAGAGTGGATCTGGGGGAGAAGGGTGGAGGAGGATTGCTGGGAGGGAGGGGAAGCTATAGTCGGAATGTATTGTATGAGAGAAGAACCTATTTTCAATTAAAAAATTGATTAAGAAAAATCCAGTCTTTCCTAAAATTAGAACTAGTCACTCTACATGTGGTTATGGCTATTAAATCAAACTATCCAGAAGAAAAATAAAGGCAATAATAAATTATTTCAAAAGTACAAAATATCAAATAAAATATTTCATAGGATACAAATGACTCTAGACACTCTGGAAATATAGTCAGTCTGGTTAAAGAGGATGACTTTCGTTAGTGGTGATAGTGGTTAAAATGTTTTCTTCATCTGCTAGTTATTTCTTGAAGACATACTATATTCTTGGTTGTCTTATCTTTGATGATAACACTTCTATTATATGCTACATGTATATGGCATATCAATACAGAGGATAGAAAAAAAAGGCCGGATATGATCACTAAGAATGTCAGTACATGGAGGCCCCACAGCCACCAGTCCACAGTTCATGGGCTTCCACTAGTGTGGCCAGTCATCTCTGCATGTCCTCCCATCATGATCTCGACGTCCCTCACCTGCAGTATCTCTCCTCTCTCTCATCAATTGGATTCCCGGAGCTCAGCCTGGTGCCTGGCCGTGGATCTCTGTCTCTGCCTCCATCAGTCACTGGACAAAGTTTCTGTGATGACAGCTAGGTTATTTGCTAGGCTGGTCACTAGAGTAGACTGGTCCAGGCACCCTCTGAACCACTGCCTTGTGGATTCCTGAGAGCCTCCCCAGCACCCTGCCTCTTCCTATTCTCATGATGTCCTCATCTGTCATGGTATCTTCCT
This sequence comes from Peromyscus nudipes, assembly GCA_902168325.1. Taxonomy (NCBI): domain Eukaryota; kingdom Metazoa; phylum Chordata; class Mammalia; order Rodentia; family Cricetidae; genus Peromyscus; species Peromyscus nudipes. Next base: position 24,568 of record CABHPH010156432.1, read on the forward strand.
CCCTGCCCTCCCACTCTGTCCCTGTTCCAGCTTGACCCTCCCATTTCCCTATGTTCTCATCCCCCACTCCTCGCCCTCTGCCGCCCCCCAACACCCAGTCCACTCATGTAGATCTCATCCACTTCTCCTTCACAGGGCCATCCATGTGTCCCTCCTAGGGTCTTTTCCTGTTAGCTAGCCTCTCTGGAGTTGTGGGTTGTAGTCTGTCCATCCCTTCCCTCACATTTAGTATCCACTTATGAGTGAGTACATGCTATGTTTGTTTGGCTCAAACTGTTTGTGGAGCACCCAGGCAGGGGGATCAGGATCTGTCCCTGGTCTATGGGCAGGCTTCTGGAACCTGGTGCCTGTGGTGTGACACCTTGCACAGCCTTGGTGCAGTGGGAAGGGGCTTGGACCTGCCTAGGCTCAGTGTGCTGGGCTCTGCTGACTCCCCATGGGAGACCTCAATTTAGGGGATGTGGGGATGTGGGGTGGCTTGGGAAAGAGGGTTGGGGGTGGGAGGAGGGAGGAGGGGGATCTGTGGATAGTATGTGGAGTGAGTAGAAAATTTCTTAATAAAGGAAAATGAAAGAAAAAAAAAGAATGTCAGTACAATCCAGAGGCTGCTTTCTTAATAGCTTTAACAACCACTTCACACTCCTGAAGACTGTTGCCCTGCCTAGTCAACTTCATCTCTATCAGACGCTAGGAATTACACTCTCTAGAACTACAACACAAACTATTTGGCTTCTCTGTGCACAAAATGTGATGGCTAATGGGGGAACTATAAGCTGAAGTTCTCAAAACAAAGCGTCTCTTGTGTGATTTTGACAAACTCACTGACTCATTAGAACTTTGTGAATTCAGAGGCTGGAGAGACAGCTCAGCAGTTAAGAACACTTGCTGCTCTTCCAAAGGACCTGGGTTTGATTCCCCGCATCCATGTGGCAACTCACAACCATCTGGAACTCTCCGTTTCCAGAGAATCTAATACCCTCTTCTGGCCTCCATAGGCATCATGTATACTAGAGGTGCACAGACATACATCCAGGCAAAACAAATAAAAACTTAAAGGTTTATTTTGAGGACCATGTATTCAATTTACAGCTGCAAAGCTTTCTGGGGTTGGCTAGTGGTATAAAGTCTTAGTGACATCCTACCCTTACCATGATTTAGTATATGACTCTGCCACATTTGCTTCTATAAACTTCCTGGAGCTTCTGTGTTTGAACAGAAAAATTTGTGGGCTGCTTTCACAAATTTAGAAATTTTCTCCTGTTTTCTAGTTTATCCTAACATCAGGTATTTATTCTGTTTTTATCATGAAGTAACAGAAGCCAAGACATTAAATGAAACTACCGTGAAAAAACGTTAGTTAGCAAATCAAGAGTAGAGCCCAGGCTGGGTGACTTGCCTTGCCTGCATACAGCCCTAGATTTGATTCCGAAATCTTCCGACACAAAAAGGTTAGAGCTCAGACTTTATTTGGCCTACTTGGATTACTTGTGAAGTATGATTTTCCCTGTAGGCACATTCATTTCAAATGCAGTAACTTATGTCTTGGTGCCACTGTACTTGATTTCTAAGAATTGACTCATGAATATTAATTTATTAAACTAACAAAATGCTAAATCATAAGGACATGATTTTCTTTCTCCAAAAGCTAACATATTAATGTAAAATTAGACTTTCTAAAATTGACCATACTCTTATATTTCTATTGTAGTTATTTTAAGAAAATTTAAGTTGAAGAATAGAAGACAACTAATTGCCCAGTTCCTTTTGATTGGCAACATTAGAACTCAACATGTGAGTTTTCCAAACTCAAGACCCCTCACCCAAGGCAGATTCTTTAAAACAAGTTTAGATTCTTATGAAATTTGTTCTTGTTCATACCAAGTAATTCATTATATATTAAGACTGACATTATGAATCACAAGATATTTTTACCAAATAAAAAAATTAAATGATTGAATATCTCAACATTTCACTTTACAGATACAAAATGCAGATTTCAAAGATAGATTCAACACTGTTTTTTGTGACTCTAAATGGTATTTTCTTTTTGATTTTTCAAAACAGGCAAAAAAAATTAAGTGAGGGTTTGTGTGGCACACAAGTGAACACAATTAAGGAGACCCTCATTGTTGTCTTCTGAATAGACTTGTCACATAACTATTCACAGCTTTGTCTAGTGACAGTGGAGTATCAAAAAGATACTGAATACTATAGCAAAAACCTATTGTGCTTCTGAGATCTAATCTTTGTCTGAATGTAATTGCCTTATTAAAAGATTTGCAAGCTTACTCTTTCTGTGGTTCTAAAATAAGCCAAGAAAAACCATGCTGCAAAATTGCAACTGCAGTCCCCATGATATGACAGCAGCATGTAAGTCAAACTGAAATTAAAACCCTATCGCACAGTTCCCCAGCAATGGCATGGATGCGTCTAGTTCTGCAATTATCCCTGGTGGTATGAGTGGCATTTCGAAGACTTTCTTCCCATGAACTTAGCTTAGAGTGCCTGAGGAACTGCTTATGTAAATACGAATATCTCATTTAGATTGTAATTTATGTTGTGTGGCAGTGTCTGCTCCTTAGTACCTGTTCATTATAGCTAATAGATTCAGGATGAGTGCCTTTGTCTTCCCCACACCCTCACCCTCAAACACCTTAGTATAAGCCTCCCTAGTGGGGAGAACAGATTCATCATTCAGTAGAAGAAATCATTGTACCTACTGACGCCAATATCTCTTACTGATTGTCAGCTTTGGTGAACAGGAAGTTTCTGCAGCTGCTGCTGTTTTCCCTTTCAAACAACTCCTTTTTTAACATATTGTAATGTTTTACTTTTATGATTTTATGAAAGGCAATGCTTTCCACTTCCCTCATTCCCTCACCCATATGTAACAGTAAGACATGGTGCCGAGTACTAATTCACTTTAGTTGGGAACTAAAGTTATTATTCCCATGGGAGACACAAGTAACAACCAACTTAATTTTTCCATAATTATCTTATGCAGGAAACAGTGGCCAGTTCATTTTAATTCCTTCAATAACAGTGGGTTTGGGTAGAAGAAGACAATGGGATTGACTGATAAGTCCAGATATGTTCTGACAATGTGTAAGTTACATGCACTTTTTTCTTCTTCTTCCAGGATTGGCGGATTTGGGGCATATATTAAGTATGTGTAAAATGTGATGTGTGTAAATTAGACAGATTTTCTTTAAGTACATTATTTTCACTTCAGTAACATGAGAACTTCACTCTATTCACGTAGGGTAAATTTATATCCATTTGTCTGTCAAAATGCAAGTTTAAGTTTAGTCAACTCAGAAGCTATGACTCATTTCCATGACCACCATGAAACCTCAAGTTAATGCCTACTATTGCATATGACGGCATCTCAAAAATACAAACATTTGGCATGCCAATTGCATAAGATGGAATTTGTTCAAAATGCTACTGAAATTCCAAGATGAAAACTTTATAAACTTAAGCTTTTCCTTATAAAACCCATTGTTGATTTTACTGTTACTTAATGTTATAACTACATAAGTGTCTTTTAAAGAGCAATTTTACTCAAATTATATGTGTTGAAATTAAGAAGATCACACACACTTGCCAATAATTGGCATGTCTGTGACCTTTCTAACACAGTTAGAACTTTCCAGAAAGCCATTTCATGATATTTTTGCTTCTTCCTTCTTCAGTTTCTTTCCAAGTACTGTGTTTTTATAGGGGAAGATAAGAGGTGACAAAACAGTAAATTGTATTGAGTCACACAGCACATGTCTGTCCAGTTAGTGTCCTTGAACAACATCAATGTAAATGATGCCCGAAAATGATTAACCTGTCTGTCAAGTGAATACACATTGTCCAAGGGATACAAAATTAAAGAGATAAAGTATTTCAGCTCTAATTTTATACAATTCTAATAAGTCTTCTGGCTTAGCTGAAAGAATGTAAGAAAAAAGAAACATCCATCCCACCTTATTCTATTTTCTCTCCACCTACCCTATCAGGATGGTGCAGTCAAATGCATCACTCAGTATTCTGAGGTTCCAGATCAGGATGGGCAGAGTTGTGATCATGTAAGAAGGAGCTATGGATATTTATACCAAGAGGAGTATACAAAAAGTATCTCATTTAAAACTACAACATATGGGTGCCACATACTTTTTTCCTAATCTCCAGTATCTGTTTCCAGGACAGAATCCATTTTCTTAAGAAAGAGAAACTGTGGAAAGAAAGTGCATAACAGAGGTGATGTGAATCCCTTCACATGAAGACTTGACTGTTCTTGAAGGCATCTCATTGTAGTTAAGAGAAAACTGTAAATGAAAATTAGTATGATTTCATAGTTACCTAAAATTATATATAAGACTGTGGATACATATTTATTTTATATGTTTTACATAAATATTATATATATGTCATGTTAAATGAAGTTATGCAACTTGGTCTGACAATGTTTCCCACCAAGAGACATAGACTATCTAATAAAAACCCCAGTACCAGTCATGAGAAGTATCCTCTCATGTTGTTGATCAAGGTAGTCCATGAGATTTCCAAAACAATATAGGCTATTGCCATTGCCCTTGGTTTCAGGCCAGAGATTAAGTAAGTCCCTATTCCTGAAGAATTCACACACTTAAGACACAAGGCTTAGATCTTCCCTAAAAGTCTCCTCCCTGAGGTCTAGCTTTCATAATATTAGAAGATGCTGAGCAAGTGGGGTGGGGGGTCGTGCAGGAGGAGAAATCAATAGTACTACTGAGCTGTGATGCCTATGAATCATAACAATGACCAGCATGGCAAGAAATCCCGAAAGGTGCAATAGTGGGACTCATATCTTGGCAGCAACCAACAGCTGTCTGTTTGGACTTCAGGCCCGCTCAGAAAGAGAGAAATCATGCCTGGTACTTGAAGTGTAGCCAAGTACCTGATTTATGAAGAAAATGTATCTTAGAAGGGAACCAACTGCCAGCACTCTGCTATACCTGCGTAATTCCTAACTGCATTCTAATACAATAATGGACACAAGTTATGAAGGAATATGTAAAGCTAATCTGTCATGAATTTTTGGTTTGGGCACTGGATAAGTTCATAAAACATATTTGATACTAAAAGTATAAAATTTAATGTGAAGCCCCACAGTTTCTGTTCCAAATTCTTGCTCTAACTGTATAGAAGTTCATTGAGTTGTGTAGAGTATGGATCTGTTTAATTTTGGTATGTACTAGTTTTATTTATTTGCAAGTTTTTTATAATAAAATTTTTTAATCCAAAAGAATAGTAAAACTTATCTTTATACCCACATATAAATGTAGCTCTCACCCCTTACCAAAGAAGTTTCTCTTTGCAGCAAATACCATAGCAGAAAACCACAAATGGTCCAAACACAATGATCAACTGATTGTGGAGTGCTTAGTCTCAACTGATATATCTACAACACAACTCCTGTACTTAAGGATCACAGAACAGAGGACAGAAAGACTGTAAAAACCAGAGGAGCAAGAAGTCTGCTCTGAAAGTCTGTCTCCTAGAAGTGACAGGAAAACTACATCCACGACACCTCAGCAGGATGGCTGCCTGAACAAGACCTGAAAAAGGACAATACCAAAAGACATTCAATAGATATGCCAACATGGAAGGAACAATCTCAGAGAGCCCCATCCATACACAATCCAGTACCAAATCATTGACCCTGAAAAACATACAAGCAATAGTAAACAGACTTAGCAGCTTGTATTTATATGTGTATGCATTTATATATGTGTGCTTGTCTGTAACAATAATAACCAAAGAAAAGGAGGCCAAGGATTTGAAAGGGTGGAGGGAGTGGGGAGTGAGGAGTTAGAGGGAGGGGGCATGGGAAGCATTAGAGGGAGGAAACGAAATGGGGGAAATGATGTAGTTATATTTAAATTAGTATATTTTTAAAATAGAAGACTGTAGGAATTTGATCTTCCAGGATCAAATTTTTCATCTGGAGGGTAAAAATGCTGGAATGGATCATTTTTGCCGTCTCTTATATATTCTAGAATTTACTCTCATGAACCTGTAGAATTGAATTGCTAAGAAAAGGGAAAAACAGCAAGTTTTATGCCTTCATCTTAAAAGATTAGTTATATTAAACATAAGATGGTTCCACATTCTCTTCTCTTAAATGTGAAATACTTGAGGGCACATTAGAGCTGGCACATAAAGTTGGTTTTTAACTACTGAGAGGAGAAAATCATTTCTTTTACTAAAGTATATGAGCCAAAATTAAAAAATACATTGTAAGTGATATAAATATTGTCATAAACCTATCAAGCTTTTAATATTTCAGAGGATGAGAACTGACAAGATAATTACATATGATTTTTATTTTAATCTCTTCAAAATGACACTGACATCTCTCCTCTTTGGGGTTTACTTCCTTTGGGCCTATTATACCTTCAGTGATTATTTTCTCCTTCCTATTTCTGAAATAAATTATTTTACCTTTAAGATTTTTAATATTTCTTCCTCAGCATGTTATATAGGTGCCATACATGCAAAATCAGCCGGGTTCAAGTTTAACTTGAAGGAAGCTTTGGAAGAAGATATGTGTGCCTTATAAATTCATTCACTTTAAAAGATCAGTTCAATCTTATAGTCATTATAGGTTTTTCTATTTATTGACATTTCTCCACCTTTAGTTTTAATCTTATGCAACAAAAGTTAGTCTAAATGTCCTGAGACTTTATGCAGGAGACGGTGTTGTTGAACACTGTCCAAAGAGCATGACAGCCAGTACCATCTTGTTCAAAGCAGCTGTGACCACTCTCGAGGGACCCTCCAGTCCAGCAGGTTGACTTTCCCACATGGGAAGGGCAGGGAAGCTATTAGAGCTTCCCTTGAGATTCTGGCCACGCCTTCCTGCTGTTTCCTGACACATAATTCTGTTCCAGCTGAACATAGCCTCAGCCTCAAGGTCTGAGAGTCTTGGAATAGTCTTTCCAGCATTTTCATTATTGTAAAAGTCAACACGACTGCAGGCGCACCATTGACAAATTCTAGTTCACATCTAATGTTAATGCCCATCTAATAGCCAATGTATTAACAACAAATGTACTTTTTTATAAAATGAAAATCTGTAAAACATACATTGCTAACTAAAATGTCTTTTTAAAAAATGTATTTCTCTTTAAAATCCTTTTCCAAAGGACATGATTTTTCAGTACTACGTGATGAGTCATCTTTACTTTGTCTTCTTTTACCAGAAGCAAGACTGTTGAATTAAGTATTCGCGTGAGCTACAATACAAAGCAGATAGTTAGGGAAATTCTCTCTTTAAGATTTCTCCAGACATCAACTGTCCTCTGACAGATTTTATAATGTATGTTGATGTTGCCATAAAAATCTAATAACTTTACATTCTAAGAAATCAATTTGAATTAAATATGAACACTACTTGCATGTTTCTTAATTAACCTGATGATACTTATAACAATATTTTTAATTTTATGATATTTTAAATGAAGCCATATATAGAGTTGAGCTGAAATCACTTCTGCTATGGCTTTTTCTTTTAAACATTTTATCATTTTCATTATAAATTTAGCATATAATTATTACCCAAAATTGTAAAATAGAGAATAATACAGAAATAAAATACATCTGGCATCTTAACATATAAAAACAATATTAAGTACCCTTTTGGCAATTTTTCTTCTAGTCTTTATTCCTTAGATTTTTTTTTAAAAAAAATTATTACTTTAGAATTTTATACATAAATATATTGTACTTAATGCCTCACTCCATATTACGTCCACCCTTCCCAATTCTATGTACCTTTTTTAACCCACTGAGTCCACTTAGTACTGCTTTTATATGCAAGAGTGTGGGGAAGCAATATTTCCACAGATTTTTAAAAACTGGATCTAATTATTTGTATAGCTGTATATCCTGAACTTTACACTTCAGTGTCTCATAGTATCTCTCATGTCAAACTATTCATGAATGATAATTTAAGGAAACATGATAATTAAATGAACCTAGAATAGTTGGCTCATGGTATCAAGTAAGTATATGTTAGCATGTGTCCAATAATACCTTGATCACTTCTTAATATACCCAGTCATAAAACTCTATCAATTTAGATATGACTCTGATTACTAAAAGATATTTAGCATCCTTACTTTTTAGCCTTACAAATAAATAATGCTTGATTTAATAAATGTGACACATTAAGTTTTTGGTATACCTTATTATATTATTAAGAACAATTTTCAGAATTGAACCATACAAAACAACATGGAATGTACATTGCTCAAGACAATGTTTTTCATGAAGTTTCATTAACTTCTCTCACTCAGAATATGTAGGATTGGCTACAACATCAATATTCAATTTCTTTCATAGTACCTTCTCACATATTTTAATTATGTTCTCAGTGTAATGCTGCCTGGGGTGAGACAACCTCCAGCAGCATAGAACTCAAAGGGAATCCACGAAGTTGCATAGACTATGACTTTTTTATCTGAGGGGGTAAGGGAAAAGGACACACACTCTCTTGATGGTTTCCTTCAGACTGTTTCTTTATTCTTCTTTTGCATTCTCTATTCTTCATTTTCCTGGTGATTTCCTTCTCTCATCTTGATGTTTTCCTTCTAACTCTATCTTTATTCTTGATGTTTTCCTTCTATCTTTATTTTTGATGTTTTCCTTCTAATTCCTTCTAATGCTCTCATTTTTCAAGTTTTCCTTCAAGCTCATTTTAACTCTATCTTTATTCTTTCCCTGACAGCTTATATACTCCAGCAAAATCTCTCAGGCAATATAAAAATTACAGTGTGGATACATTCTGTTTTTCAAGTGAATGATTACAATGAATACAAGTAAAACACAGCATGTTTTTCATATCTCTTACATGATTAAACATTTTACGTATTACAGATGAAAAACAAATTATCCCAAGAACCAACGTACATTCATACCCAAGCAACTTGTTATAGATTAACCATGTAAGCAAGCAAGATATTCTTCTACTGGCAGGATGTGTTTTGAAGTTACAAAGACAGGACCAGTCTCTTTATTACTTATCTTAAAAGGTAATCTTATAAGGAATCTTAAAAGAATCACAAATCTAAACTGTTTTATATGAAAAAGAATCAGTCAGCTCTACTTTAAATCTTTAGTGTACATACCCACTCACCAATAGCTTCTTGTATCAGGAGATTGAGGGCAGAAATGGGTATAAGGAATTAATGATCACCTTTGGTCATCACCAATCCTAGCAAGAAAGGCACATCAACTAATAATAACTGGGCTGTAGCTGGAGTTTTCTCCAGTCCCACCTGGGCCCGCAGCCGCTCAGACCCAAATAAACACACAGAGGCTTATATTAATTAAAACTGTATGGCCTGATGGTTCAGACTTCTTGCTAGCTAAAGCTTACATCTTAAATTAACCCATAATTCTTATTTATGTTTAGCCACGTGGCTTGGTATCTTTTCCCAGTTCTGCCTTCACATCTTGCTTCCTCTGTATCTGGCTGGCGACTCCTGACTCAGCCTTCCCAGAATTCTCCTCTTTCTTTGTCCTGCCTATACTTCCTGCCTGGCTACTATCCAATCAGCACTTTATTTATTAACCAATCAGAGCAACACATTTACAGCATACAGAGCAATATCCATAGCACTTGGGGATATCCTTGGTGCCAGGCGAGCACTGGAGAAAACTTCAGCTGCATTGGGCTGCTTTGTTCTTATTCCCTGACCTTAAAGAATTCCTCACTTAACTATGTACCTTTCTAAAACTTTAGATTATCTTCTTGGGCTTTTTACCTCAAAGGTATTTGACAAAAACATCTTAGTTTAACCTTAAGTTATTTTCAAAGGTTTGTTTCATCTGTGATGCACTCTGAAACCTGTGAACATGTCTCCCAACATTAAGGTTAAAAGAATTCAAGCCAGCCTGGCTCCTGGGACTCAATTGTTCTCCTTAGTCATTAACCTGAACTGTGATCCCTGCAGCTCCTTAGGTGAAACTACTAGGTACTAGCTGTGTAACACTTCCTTATACTTATTTTTAATCATCAAAACTCTATTTAAACTAACATTATTATTATCAATTAGTACAGCTTAGGAAGAAATCATCTTAATAATCCACAGGTAAAAATGCCCAGTAGAACAGGATGTTTCCATAAGATAAATACACTACATTACAGTCAATGGGTATCTCACCACACCAATTCACGCCATGCCAGATACCAGAGAAAGACAGCGGAAGCAATCATGTAAAGGCACAGCAGAAGCAAAAGACATTCTAGAGTCTGTGGTCTCAAGGCCTTGCCTGTCTGAGATTCACCCATCAGGGATTTTCCTCCTGGTGGGCTGACACCTCAAACTTCAGTTGCCACCTGCTGCTCCTCTGACATGGCCACCAGCCTCACTGTATCTATTTCTATTGCCATATTTTCTTTTTAGTTTTGAAGAATATATCTTTTTGTAATTAATAGTGATAGAAAAGACACAATTCAAAGAATTCTCCAAGACTTCTGTATCAGATTTTCTGAATGCTAACACGTAATTGCATTTACCTTATTTTTCCTTTCTTTGTAGACACAGTCATAATTTTTCCCTGAAATGTTTGAGAGTAAGTTGCATAAATGATACTATTGTATTTCACAAAGTGAAAGACTTATGCATTATATTTCATGATGTTTGACAATTCTGAATCTCTGCCAATTTAGTAGATGGAAATAGCATCTTATTAAATTCACTTTTCTCTGTTAAAAAATAGAGCATGCTTCCTTATATTAACTAATAAAAATAGAGCATGCTTCTTTATATCAACTAATTATATCTGATCTTTGCTACCTGTCTATTGGTTTTTGCACATCATCAACAACCTTACATACACACATGCTCACCTCACATGTAAGAGCAAGAAAAAAATCATTTCTTTAAACAGTGAAGATCAAGTTCTTGGTCCCTGTAAAGTTATAACCAGTTTTAAGAGTAAAGGTATAAGATATTAGATAAATGTTTTATACATAAAACATATATAATACACATACATATATAATACACATACACAAACACCATGGAAACTGTCTACAAGTAAAATTTTGCATGTAAGTACTATGAAAGAATAGTGTCAGCATCTCCTCTTTTGATGTTTTGTTTTGTTTTGTTTTGTTTTGTTTTGTTTTGTTTTGTTTTGTTTTGTTGAGACAGGGTTTCTCTGTGTAGCTTTGGAGTCTGTTCTGGAACTCACTTTGTAGACCAGGCTGGCCTCGAACTCACAGAGATCTGTCTGCCTCTGCCTCCTGAGTGCTGAGATTAAAGGTGTGCACCACCACCACCCAGCCAGCATCTCTTGTAGTTGGTTGTTTTTGTTCTTTTGGGGGTCCTACCACCCAGCTCCCAAATAAACACATGGAGACTTATTTTTAAGTATAAATGCCTGGCCTTAGCTTGGCTTATTTCTTGCCAGCTTTTCTTAACTTTAAATTATCCTATCTGTCTTTTACCTCTAGTCTTTTACCTTTCTCTTCCTTGTGTATATCTTACTTTCACTCTTACTCCATGGCTGGATGTGTGACTAGGTGGCTGGCCCCTAGCATCATCCTCTCCTTGTTCTCTTGCTCTTTCTCCCTGCCCCCAGATTTCTCCTTCTACTTATTCTCTCTGCCTGCCAGCCCTGCCTATCCTTTCTCCTGCCTTGCTATTAGTTGTTCAGCTCTTTATTAGACCACCAGGTGTTTTAGACAGGCAAAGTATCACAGCCTCACAGAGTTAAACAAATGCTACATAAAAACGTGCAACACATCTTTGCATCATTAACAAATATTTCAGAGCATAAACAAATGTAACACACCTTAAAATAATATTCTAGAACAGTCTCTGGAAAAAAATGGACAACTCAGATGGCACTAAACACACCCCTTTTCCTTTCACCCTCCAGGTAAAAAAGCTCTCCAGTTAACCGGGTGTATTAATTATTTTTCTCATTGCTGCAATCAAATACCTGACAAACAAAGCAAGTTAGGAAGAAGGGGTTTATTTTGGCTTGCAGTTTAAGATGGGATGTAGTTACCAATAAGGAGGTGAAGGCATGATGGCAGAAGCATGAGGTAGCCAGTCACTCATTCAGAGAAAACAGGAAATCAGTCTGGTCTATGAAACCACAAGGCTTACAGGGCAGTGCTATTCCCCTCTTTAAAATTACACAGCTTTCCAAACTACCACCACCAGCAAGGGACTAACTGTTCAGACATTTCATATTCAACCACAAAGCCAAGCAAGGTGGCACAATCCTGTAAAACAAGCATTTGAAAGGCAAGAGAATAAAAAAAAACTCAAGGACAACACTGTGTAGTTGGATTTTTACTCTTTGCTTTAAGGGTGCCTACCACCTAGCTCCCAAATAAATACTCAGAGACTTATTCTTTTTTATGAATGCTCAGCCTTAGCTTGGCTTATTTATAGCCAGCTATTCTTAAATTATCCCATTAACCTTTTGCCTCTGGGCTTTTACCTTTCTCTATTCTATATTCATTTCTTTATGTTTTACTCCATAGCTGGCTGGGTGGCTAGGTGGCTGGCCCATAATGCCCTCCTCTCCTTCTCCTTTTCTTGTTCCTCTCCTCTTCTCCTTCCATTTATTCTCTCTGCCTGCCAGCCCCACCTAGCCCTCTCCTGCCTAGCTATTGGCCATTCAGCTCTTTATTAGACCAATCAGGTGTTTTAGGTAATCAAAGTAACACAGCTTCACAAATTTAAACAAATGCAACATAAAAGAATGCAACATATCATTCCATCATTAAACCAATATTCGACAGCATAAATGGATGTAACATGTCTTAAAATAATATTCCATAATAACACTACTTTCCAGGGCAGATGGAATTATATAATGACATCTTGTCTTAGGAATTCTTAAAAACAAAGTTTAAAAATTTCCAATTGATTCCCACTGGAAGTTGTTTGCAAACTATCAATAGAATCTGGACTTCCTTTTTTGTTTGTTTGTTTGCTTGCTTTGTGTGTTTTTAGCTAGATTATATAGTCCTGGCATCCTGAAATTTGCTCTGTAAACCAGGTTGGCCTCAAACTCACAGAGATCTTCCTGCTTCTGCCTCCCAAGTCCTAGGATTAAAGATGTGTGGCACCATGCCTGGCCAGGATTCCTTTTTTTATAATCAAGATTAAAAATATATATATATGGTTCTCTGAGTGACCCGCCTGCCAACAGAACTGCCCCACTCTCTAAATTCTGTATTGCAAGACCCTTCCCACAACCCATGCTGTCCCAGCGCATAACCAGTCCCACTGCTGGACCCTGCCTCCAAACCCAGTGCACTTCTGGACCCTGCCTCCAAACCCAGTGCACTTCTGTCACTCAGGAGCAAGCCAAGCCATACCAGTCAGAATAGATGCAAGCCACACCAGTTTGAACACATTTCAGCTGCTAAGGTGCAGGTCACACCAAACAAAAGAACAAAGGAACCCCCTCCCCACTTCAACAAAGGCCAAGCTAACCACCCAAAGGCCAACTCCCAAATTAGACAGAGACTCCCAACTAGACCAGAGGTCACTCCAGCCACCAGAAATCTAGGCCACAAAGACTAGAAAACCAAAGAGAAAACAGAAATCAAGGAATGAAACATCCATTCAACAAAGACAAACTCAGAAATCAGGGATTAGAACTAATCATCCCAAACCTAGATACCTAAACACCAGTGTAAAAATACAATCAACAACAGCCAAGGCAATAGAGCACCACCAGGGCCCAGTTATCCTACGACATCAAGATCTGAATATTCCAATGAAGCCAAAGCACAAGCAAAAGACCTTAAAAACAACTTTATGAAGATGATAGATGTCCTTAAAGAGGAAATGATAAACTCCCTTAAAGAAAAGACAACCAAAAAATTAGAGAAAATCAACAAATCCTTTAAATAATGCCAAGAAAGCCAAGAAAAAAACGAACAGGTAAAGAAAACTATTCATGGCATGAATGAATATGGAAATAGAAGCAATAAAAGTTCTATGTGTGATTTAACCTTTAGTAATGTTTCTTTTACAAATGTTGGTGACCTTGCATTTGAGGCATAGGTGTTTAGAATTGAGACATCATCCCAATGGATTTTTCCTCTTTAATGAGTATGAAATGTCCTTCTCTATCTGTCTTGATAAATTCTGGTTTGAAGACTATTTTGTCAAGTACTAGGATAGCTACACTAGCTTGCTTGTTAGGTCCATTTGATTGGAAAATCTTTTTCCAACCCTTTATTCTGAGGTGATGTTTATCTTTGATGTTGAGGTGTGTGGGCTATTTCACTTTTCTTGTATCTATTGAGACTTGCTTTGTGACCTACATACTGTCAGTTTTGGAGAAAGTTCCATGAGGTGCTGAGAAAAAGGCATATTCTTTTGTGTTATAGTGAAATGTTCTGTAGATATCTGTTAGGTCCATTTGAGTCATAAGGTCTGTTAGTTTCATTATGTCTCTTATACCATGGCTGGCTGATATCCATTGGATATGTGCCTATATCTGAAGAGAAATAGTGGAGAAGGAGTGGATAAGGTATGGGGTGGGGGAGGAAATGGAAGAGGGGAGGGGGAAACTTCAGTTGGGAATATAAAAACAAAAATAAATAAATAAAAGAAAGAAAAAATATGGTTCTTTTTACCAAAATAGAATCACACAGATTTTTTCCAAATGAATATTTTCATTTTGTTTACAATATTTCTATGGATAAAATTTATGTTCAAAGTTGACATTTTTGAGTCAGTCATTATATGACATTCTAACAGTAGTCTTTTGTTTTTTATTTTCTTATATCATAAATACCAAAGGTGTCAGCTGAAATAACCTCATTAGCTTATAAATTTCTGCACATAAGTATTTTCTCATCTCTTCATCAGAAGTGAATAAAGAACAGTAAATTTTATTGGCCGGAATACCCAAGCCTTCTTCCCAAAATTGCTAAGAACTATATCCCACCTGGAAGTGAGAAGAGGGGACATTCACATCACTCATAAGCCAAGTCTGTGCTATTAAAATCTTTTTATTAAGGAAATAGTCTCTTAGTCTCATCTTGGTCCACATAGCCTATAACTTACCATTCTTCCTACCCTCTTGTCTATTCCTTCTTAAAATAATTTTGCTATCCCATCAAGGTTGTTTATTGGGGGAAAATTCCATATTATGTGTGAAGAATGCACTGATCTTATTCTCTAGGAAATGTTTAGATTTTTTTCCTTTTGGTTTTTGTTCCCTTGACCTCTGCTCATTCTGGGGCCACATCAGTCTCTCTTGGAATTTCTCTTCTAACAAAGCTAAGACATCCCCCAAAGTAATTTCCACTGGGTTCTGATACACTAAAAAGCTCTCCATCATCTTCTCAGTCTGTTTGGTTTACACCCACCTAGCACTTAAAATTCAGATTTTACACAATTTAATTTTGTTTTAATTAAATATTTTTATTTTTGTCTTCTTTATGGCTGTATGTCTAGTCCACATCTCTGTTGCTGTGATAAGACAATGGCCAACACCATCTTGTGGGACAGTT
Source organism: Peromyscus nudipes (assembly GCA_902168325.1). Lineage (NCBI taxonomy): Eukaryota > Metazoa > Chordata > Mammalia > Rodentia > Cricetidae > Peromyscus > Peromyscus nudipes. Next base: position 40,106 of record CABHPH010156432.1, read on the forward strand.
TATTTGGTTTACGTCGTCAAGTGGAACCAACGCAGGAATGGAAACAGAGATCAAAGAGGAATGCTGCTTCTAAACAACCCCAGACCACTTGCTAGGGATGGCATCAACAACATGGCTTGTGCCATTCAAGATCAATTAACAGTTAAGAAAATGTCCTACAAATATGGCCACAGGTTAATCCAGTGGAGGCAGCTCCTCAGTTGAGGTTCCCTCTTCCCAAGAGGGTCATGTTGACAACTGTACCTAATTATGACAGTGTGAAATATCTCTCATTTGCATTTCTTAATACTGGACATTTTCCATATTTATATTGATCATTCATTTATATATGTGTGTGTGTGTTTTAAATGTATATATATATATATATATATAATTTTGTGAAGCAGCCATTCTTTTGCTTATTTTTATGTGGGGTTATGTGATTTTTTTCTTTGTAGACACTTTTATATATTCTTAACATAAATTATCATATACACACACATACGAAGAAAAAGACCAACAAGTAATTTTCTCTGTGACTTGCTTTTTTAATTTATGGCTGGGAATTTTGCTGAAATCCAATTTATCATTTTTTCTTTTATGTTTAATCACTTTTGCCCTCTTTAAGAATCTTTATCTCTAGAGAGATGGCTCAGTGGTTCAGAGCACTTGCATCTTATCTAGAGAAATGCAGTTCAGTTCCCAGCACCCATGTGGAAAGGTTCACAATCTCCTGTAACCCCAGCTCAGGAGTCAAGATACATCACCTTCTGGCTTCCAGGGCCACCAGCACACACATAAGGTTCACTCACATAGCTCACATAGGCACACATACACATAAATAAATATAATAAAAATAAGTCTTTTTAATTTTTAAAAATTGCAAGGGTCCAGGCTCATCTTGGGTTCAGGACCTGAGGTGGGGAAGGGGAGTTGGTGCAGGAAAACTTCTGACCACCAAGTGGATTGCACTTAAGTGGCCCCAAGTAGCTCAGGCCATCTTTGTATATACTTAAACAGAGTTTTTCTTGCCACGGTTACATGAACAGCTATATTATTGACTACTTTTTTTTACTTTAAGAAATATACACAACTTAAGGAATCCATCATGATCATTATGAAAGCCCCCATTGTTCACCTTTATACTTCCACAAATACATCTTCCCACCCCCTGCATAACCTTATTCTAGACATAGAGTTCAGCATTTTTGAAGGCTTAACTAAATATTGAGCCAGACACATCCTGCTCTCACAGCACTTATGTTGGCTGGCAGCTACTTGCGATTACAAAGTTAAAAAGTAATAGACATGGGTACAATATTCAAACCTAAAAAAATCTTTCATGTCTGCAAGAAATGCTGTTACACAGTTCCCTTTTCTACAAGAGGGTCCCATGTCTTAATCTCTCTGTAAAAGGCAGACCTTGATAAAGTATTCTTTTCCCATCTCACTATACCATACTTCTTCCACCATATAAGCTCCTATGTATGGTACAGATGGACAGATGGACCTATCCATCTCACATTTTTTATTGTAGTTTTTCCTCTTGGAGCATACCAGATCCTACCAATGATTCTATGCTTGGTGTTCAGGGAACTTACTCTCAACAGTTGGCACTATGTATATTCCTGAGGCTTTTTCCCTATTCTGTGTATGCATGCCTTACTCTCCTTTCCAGAACTGTGAGATGTGGTTAATGTTCCAAGTGTTGTTTTCTCATTTGTACCTAAACTGTCTCTATTGAGTCAGAAAAGTTCCCATGATTAGGAGTTGTAGTCAGTAATTCCAGATAAGAGATTCTGGAAGCATTAGTCCCCTGCTGAAGTTTAGGGGAAAATATTTGAGAAAGAGCAGAATTTCCAGGGAAAACTACAGCTATTGTATGTGTGACTGACAAAGTAAAACTAAAAACCACCCAAAGAATCACCAGTATAACAAGAGAGAAACAAGCCTGCAAGCTGCACCAATTTTGCAAATTCCTGTGCTGTCCTGTGGACTACTGGTCCTTGTCAAATGAGAGTCTGTTTCCCAGGTGCTTTGCTCTGAGAAAACCCATTGGACAGGTAGTCATACGCTGATCTGAGACTAGGCTGCACGGCTCCCAACAACAACAACAAAAAAAATCTTACCCTTCTTTAAGTTCATAAAGATATGAGCCTATGTTCTTTTCTAGCAGCTTTGAAATGTATTTTTTACACTCTGTGATCCATCTGAGGTTGATCTGAAGTACACTGTAAATTTGGGAGTAAATCAAGTTGTTGGTCTTTTGTTTGTTTGTCCTAGGTATTTGTTCATTGCTTCAACCGCATTCTTTGGAAAAGCTTCTCCTTCTCCCATATGGAGGACACCTTGACACAACAAGAGCCGCCAGACATACAACTAGCAAAGCCTCCTTCCAGGTCAGAGGAAATGGAAGGTGCACAGATCAAATTAAAGCATAACACAAAGAGAAAGACAGAAGTGGGATGAGCCGAGTATACTAACATATCCAGGATGTAGACTCAGGCCGAATGGTAGTCCCACCCTGCTGGATCCCCCCACACAATTCCCTGCTGGGATGGAGAAACTGATTCCCACTTAACCTGTCCAGGAAGGACTTCCGCAGGCACATTTGGACAGTTAGTCTAAAAAGCAGTGTCTAAACTAACTGTGCTTCTTGGATAAAAGCACTGAGGCTATTCTAGGTGTCATCAGCGAGCAGCCTATTTACATCCCCATGATGGCTGGGCATGGTGGCTCATGCCTGTAATCTCAGCACTTGGAAAGTAGAGGCAGGAGGACTGATGTGGATTCAAGGCTACCCTGGGCTACAGTGTGAGTTCTACAACCCCTGGGTATCAGAGTAAGAACATAACTCAAACTAACAAAAATAAAGGAAACTAAATATTGAATATTACAGTAGTTGCAGGACTTGAGTCTATAATAGCTACAAAGATGCCATGTCTCTGTTACCCTTTCAGTTTTCCTATCAATAAGTTGCACACAGTCAACTCTTCCACCTCTTTTATATGCATCACACACCACTCATGCGTCAGTGCATTTACTTTATATTAACAAGCTTCATAAGCCAAGTTGTTCTGTATTTAATTTCATCTATCCATTGTATTTGCTTTCCTTATGTTTCGATAGGAGGGATCAGCGTAGCCCACCATCTGTTTTTGTAAATAAATCGTACCATAATGCATCCACAGTCATTCATTTCCATGTTTATAGCTGCTACAAACGCCGAGCCAAGTAGGATCAGCAGAGGCAGGATAGGTGGCAATTCAGAATTATTTACTATATGCCCCTTTAAGAAAAAAAAAACTTTCCCCAACCCTCCTTCTGTCGAGAATTGAACGCTGAGCAAGCATTTATTGCAAATCAGTTTCACATCTGTGGATCCATTCTTGGACCTTCTACTACGTCTTGTTTCTCTGAAAGTCTACCACTGCACTGGTGTCATATCGGTATGATCGCAACAGCTTGAAAATAAGTCACTAAATCAAATGAGGTGAATATCGCTTTTAGGATTCTGCCCGGCTCCAGTTGCATGACCGCACATGCGCAGTTCAGGAGCTACACAAGGGGTCTTGCATCTTATATCATCAGTGTGCACTGGTGATCACATGTGTGGCGTGGTCACGCAATCTGTGCATGCATGGCGTGGCTCTGTAAGCCCACCTGCGCCTGAAAGAGCAGTGACTCAGACCCCACCCTCTCTCTGTTCTGTTCTGTCTCCCCCAGACCTGGTTCTTCTCCTCCCATCCCTTTTCCTCTTAATAAAGCTCTCTACTACTAAGGAGTCATGGTGGTACCTCATTATCTTTTTGCACGGTAACCAACGCTATTTATCATTCTTTCAATCTCACCATTGTTTTCCTTATTTATATATGTTTTGTTAATTCCTGAAGGATTTTGTACAATGTATTTTGAGAGCATTTACCCCCTCAACTCCTCCCCTTAATACTCCCTCAATCCTGCCATCTTTTCCACCAACTTGGAGACAGCTGCTTTTTTCCCTTCTTTCTTCGTTCCCAATCAAGTCCAGTTTGTGTTGTCAAGCTAGCCTTGACATTGGTGCTTGACTCCCCTTCTTCTGTCAAATGCTAGTAGCTCCTCAGCTAGGGTTTAGATTACATATCTACGTTTCTACCCTCCCCTGTGGAATTTTGTCTGGATGGAATTTATGCAGGTCTTGTGCATGCTGTCACAAACACTGAGTCCTCTGCCTTGTTGTGTCTGGAAAACACAGTTTCCTTGAAGTTAGCCGTCACCTCTTGATCTTACTACAATTTTTTCATCCCTCTACTACAAAGATCTGTGTGCCTTCCAGTGAGACATGATTTGGGGTACTGAGCATTCCAGCATCTTTTGTTTTCTGCTTGTTTAAGAATTGGGATTTCACCCTAACAACATCTACACCATCTAGGACCTGCTGGAGCTTGAGAAGGGACTGGTCCTGTGGAAAGATAACTGCAGGATCTCTGTGACAGGGGCAGCCAGGCTATCCCAGAGGACTTTCAGTGAGGATCCAGTGATGATGGTGTACCAGAAACCAGAGGCCTTGAACTAGACCAATGACTCACTGCAATGAACATTTGCTGACTGGACAAAAGGGTATACTATGTGACACACCAATGCCACCAGGACAAATGAAGAGATGTAGGAGAGGTGGGAAAGATGGAGAATCAAAGAGGGGTTTTTTGGTTTGTTTTTGTTCTTGTTTTTATTTGTTTGTTTGCTTGCTTTGGTTTGTCTTGTTTTTAATTTTCTTTTGGGGGTGCTGCAGGGGTGAGGGGAGGATAAGGGGGACTGGGAGGTGAGTGGAATTAGGGTGCATGATGTGAAATTCCCAAAGAATCAATAAAGAAATTATATTTTTTTAAAAAATGAGGTTTGTCTTAATTACTTTTCTATCGCTGTGAAGAGACACCAAAACCAAGGCAACTCTTATAAAAGAAAACATTTAATTGGAGGCTTATGCAAAGTTTTAGAGAGTTAGTCAATAATCATCATGACAGGAAGCAGACAGGCATGTTGCTGGAGCAGTAGCTAGGAGCTTTACATCCAGATCTGCAGGTAGCAGGCAGAGAGAAAGATACTGGGCCTGGCATGAGCTTTTGAAACCTCAAAGCCCATGTTCAGTGACACACTTTCTCCAACAAGGCTGAACCTCCTAATCTTTCCCAAACAGTTCCATTCCCTGGTGACTAAACATTCAAATATCAGGGCCATTCTCATTTAACTACCACAACTTATAAGGAAAAACATTTAATGGGAACTTATCGTTTCAGAGGGTGAGTCCATGACCATCATTGTGAGGACTATGGCAGCAAGAAGGCATGATGCTGGAGGCATATATGAGAGGTTACATCTGATCCACAAGCATAAGGCAGAAAGAACTGGAAGGTTATGAACATATAAAGGCCGTTCTCATTCAAACCACTACAGGGGTCTCAATTTCCATATGCTGCAAGGGAAGCTTCTCTGATTACGGCTGAGAGATGGTCTGATCCCACTGTTTTAGCCATTCTAAGTATTTACCATCTTTATGAATTTTAGAATCAACTTGTCAATGTCCCAAAAACAGCTCTTGGGATTCTGACTGAGACAGCATCCAACCTATGGTTAACTTTTATAGAAATTTCATTCTAACACTATCAAGCCCCTTATAATATATTATTTATGACTTCTTTATTTCCCTCATTAATGATTTCTAAATTGTCAGCATAGAAAACCTACACATATTTCATTAAAATGATTCTAAGTAGTCTGTGTTTACTGATACTTTCATAAATAGAATTGCCTTTTCCTTTTCAAAATCACTTGTGCTAAATGCAGAAATACAATGGATTATATGCTGAACTTTTACCTGCTTCATCTGTTTATTAGCTCTATTGGTTGTTTTGTGGATCATGTCCTCATTAACTTTGTGTTGACTTGTTCTATCAGTTTCTGACAGTAGCATTGAAATCTTTATCTTTGGTTGTGCATTTATCTATTTTTTCCCTTTGCTTCAATTTGGCTTCATTTGACTCTCTATTATTAGAAGTATACATATTTATGATTGCTATGTCTTCTGGTTGAACTCACCCTTTATCCTAAAATGTATGCTTATCTCTGATAATTCAGTTTTGCAATCTTCTTACCTGATAATAATATAGCTATTACAGGATATCATAGTTATCACATACTTTTATTTATGTAATATATATTTTCCTACCTTTTACTTTCAAATTAGTTACATCTTTTTTTAAAAGAGCAACTGTCACTGACAACATAAACTTAGATCTTATTTTTTATTCGGTAACCTCTAAACTTTAATTTTTCTATCTAAGAATTAGCATCCACTTGCTACTTTTCTTTCTGGGACTCTCAGTCACATTTTTCAATTTTCATCAGGGGCAAGAAAAATTTATATAGTATACTGGGCATACTGGATGATATCTTGCCAAAACTCTAAATTTTGGGGTCTTCCTTTAAAGAGTTTTAAGGGGTTTGTTTTATCTCCATTCAGTAATGAAGTTAGCTTGGTAAGATCCAGGCTCCAACATCTCCCTGTGACAGACAGCAACTTCAGTATTCTCTCTCTCTCTCTCTCTCTCTCTCTCTCTCTCTCTCTCTCTCTCTCTCTGTGTGTGTGTGTGTGTGTGTGTGTGTGTCCCTCCTTCTCTCCCTTCCCAATTTATATCAACCTAACTACTTAGAGTTCTCTTTGTGCCTGTGTCCAGTTCAGAATGACCTAGATGAAACCTTTGTGGTGCTCTCCTCAGTATGAACTCCTCTTTTATGTCATTTAGCTCTTGTAATTTCTTTTTTTTCTTCCTTTTATTGAAAATAGATTCTTTTATCACATAATATATCCTGATTATCGTTTCTCCTCCCTCTACTCCTCCCCACATCCCCTCCCATCCAGACTCACTCCCTTTCTGTCTCTCACTAGAAAAGAACAGCCTTCTAAGAGATAATATTGAAATTAACTAAATAAAATATAATAAGATACAACAATAACTATCACATCGAAGTTCGACAGAACAAACCAACTGAAAGAAAAGAGCCCAAGAGAAGGCACAAGAATTAGAGACCCACTTGTCCATACACTCCAGAATCTCATAAAAACACTAAACTTTGGAAGCTATAATACATACACAGAGGACCTGGTACAGACCTATGCAGGTTGTGCACACGCAGCCGGTCTCTGTGAATTCTTAGGAGTTTTGCTCAAGTTGATTTAGAGGGCCTTGTTTTCTTGATGTCCTTCGCTAATTCTTGTAGTTTCAAGCAACCATGATAGCCTCATCTTCCATCTCTGATGCTCTAAGGCAATCTCTCTAGAGTTTTTACTCATATTCTGGTTACACCACACTGCACAGTCTTTGAAGAGCAGGCCAACATAAATATATTTGTTTAACAATCAAGTTTCTTTTGAGTTTTGTTATCACTACTATTTTTGTTTTTTCTTTTAATTAAATGCCATATTCTTAAATATATGTGATTTTTAATTTGATCTATCGTTTGTAATTATTATATGCAGAATAATTACTCTAATACTGGATCCTTGGCTGTTTCTAGAACCAGAATTTAATAATTGTGTAGAACTCATTTAAATTTAAGGCACCATTTCCCAATGTCAGTTTTGTAGGACATAAATAGTTCCTTAAAGTGAACAACCCACAGGACACATTGCTAAATATTTCCCGCATGATGTCTCCTAGATATTTATAATGTCCCTTGGAAGGACATTCCAAATCCATAAGTAAATAAAACCATTAAACTTCAACACAGCATTTCATTGATTCAATAAATATGTATTAAGTTGACATTTTAGTATTTTTCAGAAATTCTTCATTTCTCATTTTTGTTTTGTTTTTATCATTTTTGATACTTCATAATCTAGTGGTCTATGCAACACTTGAAAAATGCTATATTAAGAATATGGCCTTTATACGGAATTTTAATCTCCTTCCCCAGAACTTCATTTCAAAAAAAATCTCTGTTCAAAAAACTGGGGTATTACCCCTCTGAGGATGTAAGTAAAAATAGTAATAACCTTTCCTCTCACAACACCTAGCACAAATGTGAGATCACTTTTACCTTCCCATTCAACTGTACAAGGTCATTCATTACTCAGAGACCACCAAATGAGTATGTCAGAGCTTATAGGTTGAGAACTCAGTGTCACAAATGTTCCCTACTTCAAATACCAATCACAAACCCTGGGTCGTTTTGCCTACACTTCTTATCAACTTCTTATCACAGGACCCCCAACTGAGAATGCATTCATTTACTAGAGTCCCTCACAGAACTAGGAGAAATATTTTCATCTATCAATTTATTATAAAGGATACAGATGAGCATCCAGCTAGGAGAGAAGCATGGAACAAACTATGGGAGAAGAGGCAGGAAACTGCTGTGCATTTTCCCAGTAAATCACCTTTTAAGAATCCCCTGTGTTTAAATACATTGAAGCCATCCACAGCTTTCCTTTGGGGAGGCATGACTAATTGTATTGTTAGCTCATGGTGATTAACTTAACTTAGAAATTCTCTCTCCTACCTACAAGTTAGAGCTATATCTAATCCTATAGTTGGCTCTTCCAGGTAACCAACTCCTCTCCTGAAGTTATCTAGAGGCCCACCAAGAGTTGTCTCACTAGAACAAAGAGATTCCTAGCACCCCTATTGCTTAGGATATTACAGAGAGTTTAAGAGCCCTGGGCTAGAAATTGGGGGCAGAGATCAATATATGTATTTTTTATTATTTCAAAGCCCATAAACACATCTCATTTGTTTTCTACCTCCATGATTTTTCATAGAATGATTATATCAATCAATACATGTCTTCTCTAACCAGTAAATTTATATGTATCAATTACTTCACAAAGGCCAATTCTTTTTATTGTTAATACTCAAGCCAGCATCCCACTAAGATTCAAGAAAGTCCATCAAAACACTTTCCCATAAGTAGAGCACATGTTCAAGAGCACGCAGAAGAGCAATGAGAACCAAATTGAGCGTGAAGCAAGCAGTCCTTCCTTTGTTGTTCATATGACTATGAAATACACTCTTAAAACTTTAGTGCCTAAATCTGTACCATTGGATCATATAGCACAACTTTGTGAGTAAACATTCCAGGCAGGGCTTGACTGGCCATTTCTTCTCCACATAACACTACAAAGTGTTATTCAGGGATGGTGAGAAAATGTGAGGCTTGTCCATAGGCTTGAGTGATGTCAGTTACTTCCCTTGTACCATGATGAGTGTAGTTGCATATTGGGATCCACATGGATTTTCTCTAGCCCCTGTAGCCACAGGGATTCCTTGCAAGATGTCACTAGCCAAAATCAGATTTTTTTCTCCATGGTATCTGAGAGGACCAAGTGGGTGAGGTGGAATTGTGGCTCCTTTTAAAACCAAAGCCCAGAACCAGCCATTGCTTCTTTGGCACTCTCCTATTTATTACAGTTATTGTCCCAGATTACAGACAAGGGAATCTAGACCCCCACACACTGCAGAAAGAATATCAAAGAATTTGCATTCACCTTTAATCTACCATAGCATTCTCAAGTAGAGAGACCCATAGACATTTTGCAGAAAGAGATATGAAAGAAAGAGACTTCTGATCGATTCCAGAATGAAAAGATAGTGACATTGAACTTGTAGACAATACGATTATCAAGAAGAAAATGATTAGAGGCAATGAAGATGCCAAAACTATATA